>LUCH01000601.1:0-43359 GCA_013368495.1 Paragonimus heterotremus | reverse complement strand
AGTAACTGTCCTGTTAACTCCAGTCGATAACCCCGCGATTAGGACTTCCTAGACAGGTCGAAATCTCCGATCAGTTGTGAGTGATGTTCAAATTGAAATAAACCAAATCCCCGACTACTCATCAGTAATTCAGTTTCAGGCTTGAAAAGCCGTACACGCTTGCCTCCCGGATTATTAAGTATTCTTATAATAGCAGATCTATAAAAGAATCAAAGAATTGTGCACTTCTTGTGCTGGCTTTGACTTCCTCGTTTACTATGGATTCTCATTAGACCTAACCTCATACTTTCTGTTAGCAATGTGTAGGTTCTACCGAGGGACACCGTTTTACAAACTGACATCAAGTTTTGTATAAGAGAATCTAATACGTCTTACTCATTGACGTAAAGTCACGAACACTTTCATTCCTGCGGTCGGTTTTCTTTGATTGGTAGGTTACGTGTAGGAAGCTTTCGGTACACAACTGGGTTATGTTCATTACACACGGTAGGTTGATGTCTGTGCCTATCTGCTGTTGACGTGACGACTTCGATGATTCTGTCACAAATAGCTATAATTATACATCCACCTTATGCCAATTTCCTGAAATGGTTATGTCTTTCTGTTTACTGGTTATTGGTTCACCGGACCTTCTGTCTGTTTGGATTGGAGTGGTCAACTCTGGTGCATTTCTGCCCCACATTTTACAATTCTATCTGTCTCCAGTTTTCTCTGTCCTACATCCCGACTCTGACCGTTGCATTGTTTACTTCACTACATAATGACGATATTCTCTTTATCGGTAAATAGTCTCTTTTGTTTTGTGTAACTGGCGTTAATTTATCTGTTTACTATATATATACATATATATATATAGCAGTCTAAGCTGAGATGTAGAACAAAGGAAACTGAAGACAGATTAAACTTCTATACCGGCTGCTTCAAGAATAACGACCTAAAATTCATTACAGTTTTAACATATCCGTGTCCTTTTTTAAGCCAGTGAAAAAAAGACTTCGCTTTTGGATTCTGTCTGTCTCTAGGTTCATCTTCAGTTTCCTGCTTATCAAATAAACTTTTCGCTTATCAACTGTGCAGATTGTGCAGTGTTAAATTTATTCTTACTTTGATTTTTTCTAGTGGTATAACGGCTCAACTGCTTTTGGTATGCTATTCATCCTATCTGTTAACTCTGTTTGTGGTTTGATTCTTGTCTTATCCTAGACTACACTGGTAGTGTTGATATTCTTCTTGACAAAACATATTTCTGCCTACTGGTTCTGTGCAATTGGTGAGTCACAGATTGGATTTGTCCTATTCACGTTCTGCATCGTTGCTCTATTTCGTGCCACACTGAACCACTGTCTTTGACGCTGCCGATAACTTTGCTACGTGAATGGGTCGATTTACCAGCGCTATTTGAGCTGTTTGACGTTCAGCACACCTTTCATCAGTATCGATCGGGTACTCGCATTTAACAATGAAATGTAGTCCTGTGGACATGGAGATAGTGCAAAATAAGGGTTATAGAAGTGGGTTGATGAGGCTGAAATAAATGTTCTATTTATTTTGTCCGAAGTTTATGTTTAACCTCATCTCATCGTGATCAGTACAACTGTCTATGTAAGCCCCTAATTCAGTTGTGAAATTGACAGATTAATTTGTTTCCTTGCGAACTTGGCTAACAGGAACAGTATGGGCTAGGAAACAGTTTTGAAGGTATAGTTTTCACGTTACACTGAACACTAATAAAAAATTAACATAATAATGCAATAAAACTGTCCACTGGAAGTGATTCTATTGGATCACACTGTAGGCTATAGCATCACTGGGAACATAAAAAGTGTCTACTGTGTATAACATGGTTATACAAACGCCTTGTGAAAAATATGATCTTTCTCGAGTAGAGTTAACAAGAGAGTTACTATGTTTCTTCGCTAACCGAGTGGGTAACCTGAGCACTATTCACAAGCAAATTTGGTTGGGCGTTTACGTATGATATATTCGTGTTCAACGTAAGGTCAATGAGTCAGTGGTCACCATGGTTGCTTTACGAAAGCATGGCCAGAGTTCTAGACCTGGTCGTGGCAAGGATGTGCACTATTGACAAGCCTTAACAAGAGCGAAACTCGAGTCTAGTATTTATTTGCAAAAAGGGATGATTGAAAGTTCTATAGCTGCGATCAGCTATAAGTATTGTTCACATTACGCCAAAAGAAATCCTTTACTAGTAAACAATAATAAAAAATAAAACATCCGACAGTTGCTTGTAAGAAAATGTTTGTGGTGCAAGCAGGAGGTTATTACAGGCATCATCAAATGTGAGCGAAAAAGAAGAACAAGCAGCGAAGAAGAAAACACATCTGACTGACAGTCAACTATAAGTGCTGATTGAATGGTTTTAAAACAATCATGAAATTTACTGAACAGAATTCTGTGAAACCTAATTCATCAACAGCAAACCAAATAATGTAACCTACCGCATCACTATACTGCACATGATTCGTAATAAACTTTACAGTACAGAAGAATCTGACGAAACTTATGTACTTCTGAGTATGTATTGGGCAGTTTGGAAAAAAACACAAATCTGTTGGTTTAACGACGTCCTTGACTTTAATCCAACTGAGAAGTTCTTGATCGCGGGGTTATCAACTGAAGTGAACAAAGCACTTCTGTTCTCCTTTCATAATGATGAGACAATCTGAAGTATCAACACAAAGTGATGATTGAGTGCTTATATAGGATCATTCGTTCATATCAATTGGGAAGTTATTGACTTTGTGCTTAACATGCTAGTCTCACAAGCACGAGGACCACAGTACATACTGTGATCAGGATGAGAATATGCACTGCTGATAAGCTCTAATAGGAGTGAAACCCGAGTCAAGTAAACCATCCGAAATGCTTACCCGAATGCGGAGGCTGCGATCTACTGTGGGTGATGTTTTATTTGGAATGAAATAACCATTCGAAAATTAGTAATTAATCAGCAGACTGTTTCAGTTGCATAGGATTAACAGTAGAAAGAATGTGGGAGTTAGTGACCGGAACAGAACCCCCAATTATTACGGCTATCAAACAAACAACAGTCGCACTGCAACGCAACACGGACAACAGTTGGGTAGCATAAATAGTGATTCTGATGACCAACTTGTCTAAGTACTCGATTTGTTGTCTCGAACATGTGTGACAGGCCCGGGCTTGAAGTCAACTACCGATGTTGCAGTTACAATGTACTTCGGTAGGTTGTTTCAAAGTGTTTAAACCTGGACTTTAAGACAGTGTGCTTAACAGGTCAGACAGTTCAGTCGATTACTGGTAAGCAGCTTTAGTGAGTTACTGCTGAGACGGTTGTTTTCGTCAAGTATAATTATACTTTCACATTGAATATCACCCACAATTAATCGCAGCTATCGCATTCCCATAGACTTTCCAGTCGGTCCCTTTCGAACAGCATAAGCACTAGACTCAAGTTTCGCTCTAATTAGAGCTCGTCAGTAGTGCATATCATCGCCACTGCAGCCGGGACTTGAACCACGGACACGCTATTCATGAGGCAATCGTGTTTACCACTGCGCCATTGACCTTACATTAGGCACGACCGAATTATCATATGTGAACGCTCAACCGCTTTCGCTTATGAGTAATGCAAATAACCTTCGTTAAATCCCCGATTATCCATCAATAATTATACTTCTTAAAAGATTTTGAGGGTAACCGAGAATTCTATGTCCTAACAACAAGTTACCTTTGATATATGCAGTACACTGTGAACTGTCCCATTTTGCTGTGTAGCATGGAAAACGTGGTAACCGATTTCATATCTCTATGGTGTACCTTTCTAGCAAGAATAATGTCCTTCACGAGAGAACGACTACGAGCTTGGATGTTTAATCCAAGATGGAGGCACATGAGTGAAATTAACATAAAGCTGGAACGGTCTAAGAGAAACTGTTCAAACAGTTTGGTGGGTAACGCTGTTACCTGACGACTGGCACAATAGGGAGACAAGCTAGGGTTACTTGTGACGATCATGAACAATTCCCGCTCATGAGTAGTGGTGCCCAGTTTTACATCTCAGAAATTAATCTGTACGGTAGAACTGACGGTTTTGCACCACTTTACGTTTAGCTGCATTAAATAGAAGCCGGCTATCTGTAACTCTTTGAGGTACACAAACATTCGTTAGTATACGACTGTAAAGCGGAATTGGGAATTTGTGGGAATCATACGCGAATGGAATTAGAAGCAGAAGTTTTAGTATGGAGACTGATGGCACACAGTTTGACTCACAATATCAATCTGACAGAGCCCTGTTCAATTTGACACTAAGAAGATAGTTGGTGAACCACAAAATCAGAGAATTTTTCATACCGTAAACACAAAGTGGCAAATGGTCTCTTAATCGAATGCCTTAGATAAATCTAGAAGTAGAACATTTACTGGTTTGTCTTCACCATTCGTCTCTGCCCAACCTTTCCTTAAAACAATTAACTTGGTACCTCATAAAGATATATTTTTGAAATCTATTTTCGCTGTCAGGCAACAGTGCAATCAAATGAAATACTCAGGTAACTGGTGGTCAACCACATGCGCCATAACCGTCCTGAGATTACCAAACTTATTGTGATCATCGTCTTTGAAGATGATGATGATGTGTACACTTTCCGGGTTTTTGAAATCCTGTTCAGCAGGAGAGGTCACTTATAAAGTTCATTGAAAAGCCTTGAAACTTATTCAGCACAACACTCAGTGTGAAGCCAGTTACTCAGTGGTTCACACATTTACCACATAAAAGGTTGGTCGGAGGTCTACTCCAAGCCGTAGCAAGGATAGACACTACTGACAATCCCTAACATGAGCGAAACTCGAGTCTAGTGATTCTTTGCTACAGGAGCTGACTGGAAAGTCTTTGGGAATGTGAAATCTGTGATCAGCTGTGATTGGTGCTCATATCTCTCGGCAAACCTTCTTAGTATTAGTGGGAAGAGAGGATCAGAGCCTGTAGACGAGTTGTGCAAATAAAAATAACAGGCTTGTAATGCGAACGGTGCTGATAATTCTATGTGACTTCAGCTCCAGTGCCAAGTGTGTCTACTATATCCCATCAATGTAACTTAAGACATCTCGTCAGTCTATTAAACTATTAAAGGACGAGCACAACCGAAGTTTACCTTAACGTCGCATTGTATCTGTGGTTTGTGTCAAAAATATCTCTTTGGAAACATGAGTGGCAGCCCGCACCAGTATTTTTCGTTTTTTGTGTTTTTGATACGGTTACGCTGTTTGAATCACAAATGGGCACTGTTGAGACGCACCGTTTAGTTTTATGTCCTGATTGTTTGAACCTCATAAAACTGTTTAACGTGGAATTGTGCTACATGCTACCATAAGATATGAATCTGGTGTCTCAAGGTCAGTCATGTGCAGCCATGATCATGATGCAAACAACCTGATCGAGCTATTGCTTAAGCTGCCTACAACATGCGAAGGTTGTATGAAACGGTTGGCTGATATAACGAGTTCTGGCTGTATTTTATGTACATGGAGCCTTCATAATTTCGCTAACTACAATAAGATTATGTAGTTCGCACCTTCTTGACGGCGAAAATGGCAAGAAGTAGAGTAATTTTCAGTCTACATGGGGTATTATGAATGCAGTTAAACCTTTCTGCTGACGCGTATATTGCTATTCAAGACGCGACCTGCTTGTTTATATAAAAGGTTTACTCAGAATTATGGCACGACATTTGAGAGGGTAGACAGATTTTGTCTTGTGTGATTGGGATCATACTGTAGTTCCAGAACTGATGGAAATACACTCGGGTTCACGACAATCGTAGCGAAGACGGCAGACTTGAAAACTAATGGAAAGTGTGTAGAAGTTTACGTGACAAATTAGTAGTCATTGTAAGGGTTGCAGGGGGTGGATTCAGTGTTAACAATTTTTCAAAATACCATTTGGACAAATCCTTACAGATGGGTTGCTACTTTGTGACGGTTTTTACTAAGCAGGGTACCTTATAAGGAAAACAATATACACGAAATTGAGGTCTTGGTAGTCTGACAGCATTCAACCTTAATCTGACATGGATAGCGATATACATCCACGGATGTACCTGGATGAATGCTTGTACTAGTGGTGGAGATTTTGTCGGCTGACTGCGATGATTTATGGATAGTTGGTCAAAATCAAGAATGCAGTTCCCACACGTGCAGGCTTGTTACCTAACCGGTTAGTTTACTATGGCCCCTCTGCTGTTACGAGAACTTAAGAGGCCAGTTGTGTTGACACTTCAATGTTCAGAAGTGTCCCCGCATCATCCACGACTGTTAAGAGGCCAGACACTTCGTTTTGTTTACAGGATATCCTGAATGCTTGACTAAGCGAGATGTAAGCTGCTAACGGTCGATTCTAACAATCCATTTGTCTAATCTTCCTTCGGTTAAGCCAGGTTGCAGTAACAATCACACTTTTTCGAAGCCATTGAAATTTCACAACAAATTGAGCCACAAATTTCATACACTTTCACTGATAACCCGTGCCCGCCACGTGAGTCACACGGATGCATTTCAGCACGGGGCGTTGTAAGGGCTTGCCTGCATGGAAAAATATACACATATCTGATAGTTCTTTGAATGTATAACCACTCAACTTTAAGTCCGAAACATTTGGATGTTACTGCTGGAGCTGATTTCGATTCTGATAGTAAATATCAGACAATGAGAATAAAAGTTGTCCAGGGAAAATAGGAAAAATGTGATGAGTACATTTTGGGGAAAAAGAAAATCTGTTTGATGCGGACATTTCCGTTAGCTCCGATACATCAAAAAGTGACTGGGGATACACTCAACCTCACTCGAATTGTGTTCAATCTATCAAACAACATATCTTGATTTTTCCCATCGCAGCATTCAATTTTTATACCCAGTTACCTTGCCACGTGGATACAGAAAATGAAAAAAATGAATCGCATGATCTGTTACTCGACGAATTTGGTTGCGATAATCAGATAAACACTGCAGTGTTGAACAGATTTGGTGCATATAAATTATCTCATCTCATTAGGGGTTTATCATCCGGATGATGGGGGGAAACAACACGATGTATGTCGCCAGGAACCTTCAATCAGCCACCAGTGTAAGCCACAGATTAATTTGTTTTATCAAGTCAAATGTAGGCTGTTCATCTTCGTAGGTATAGTTAGTTTTCCAGTCTGTTATGTCACTCCCTGAGCGTATGGCGTTTATCACTCGATTGTAGTTTGGATGGTGGATGATAGGGACGGTTGTATGAAGTGTCTGAAGTGCGTACTACATTTACACAATAGAATGAGACACGAACTACAGCACATGTGTGTCAAAATTCTGTCACTGTGAACACCAGATCATTAAAACCAAGATCCACAAAATCGTTCACGCTAGTGACAGTCAACGATTTCTCCAGTTCGATAACGCTGGTGCTATTTGAAAAGGAGGCCCATTTCTTTGATAGAGTCATCGGCCTGATTTTACCGTTGTAATTGATCACGTTTAGTGTTTGTATGTTCAGATATAAGAATGTCGCTGGGTTTCCTCCTTTCCTCATCAGCATTATTGGATAGTGCTAAGCAAACAACAATAATTCGATAGTTTCTCAGTGAAATGTGCGAAATTCACCAACCAGCAGGCCGTACACTTGATTTTTTGTGCTGCTTCCGCATAGGGGAACAGCCGCTTTCAATCTGGTCAAATAACTGATCTCCAGACTTGAAATTCCTACATAGCGGTGACACCATCTTTTCAACGATAACAACAACAACAACAGCGGCAACAACAACTACGGCGAGAAGAAGAGGAGCAGAAAGAAGTGACTTACGCATTATGTTAACAGCATTAACAACATGGTGTTAACAGTCTTCATGCTAGAGATTGGTCGCACTGACTAATAGCATCAGTTGCCATAAAAATGAACGCCATGGTTTTATAAAACGTGTTTGTTGAATTCAACCTCAAAAGGTGGTGTGCAACATTACGAGCAGATTTAACAAAACAAATGAACTACTCAAAACGTGATGGCTAGTCTCATTTAAAATCACAACGGAACTCACACATACAAGCAATACTTTAGTTTCTGGATAGGTCTCCCTTACTACCTCGCACCGGTCAAATTGTTGATTGTTTTGCTCGTATTCAACATGACCACACTTAGTGCAACTTAGTAGGTGTTACAAGTTATTTGCCTACCTTCCTCAAAAGTTGGTGGGCAATCGAATAAACCTACTTCATCTGTGAACAAACTGACAGATGACAGATGAACTTTCTAGTTGTTAATTTGGAGAGAGTGTAAATTTGTGACGTGAAATGAAATGGACAATCTTTTTTAATCAGGCCACTGTTGCTACTACTACTGCTACTGACAAATCAATATGACCCTGAACGTCCCATGACTTCTGCTGGCCTAAATGTTTTGAAGGTCGTTAATTGTCCTTGTACACTCGTGATTCAGGATGGGCTATGTATAATCCGTACTGCCTGTTCATTTTCAAGCAACGTTAACCAGAGATCTGTATGTATGTTGTTGGCACGTAATCGACAATTCCATTAACACCGATTCAGACGGTCTGGTTAATGAGACTATCGTCCAAGTCCAACAGATATCAGGAAAGCTGATCAAAATGATTGAAATTTATATGGCACTAATGTCAGAATTACAGAAAACATGCGCTGCAAGTTTAAAGTTAAATTATCCGGCGGAAAAAAAACGAAATGGACCAGCCAAAAACAAGTTCGCAAATGGCCACCAAGCAACAGTAAATAATTTTGGTGAAACAATCAGATGTGGGTGGAGATGGAAGCGTGTCAAACAGTAACAAGAAAGTTTCAATAGATAAACAATATAGTTTGCAAAAAAAAGAGAAGAAAAGGGAAACTTTGTGAATACAGCCTTGATACAAAATTCATCATACCTGTTCAATGCACACAGTAAAAAGCAAAGTGAAGACAAATTTAAGATCGACGTTACACAAAAGTCTAAACGTGTTATAACGAATTCAACTTCCTCTATTGTGCCAAACATTGAACAACAAATGTACCACATGAACTTCAACAAATTATATATATATATACTGATAAGTAGTTTGGCAGATTTGATAATTTATATGAGATCCATTTGCGAAAAATCTGGACTTCGACTGGATTCGAACCAGCGACAGAAATACCATGCCCAAACGCGTCAAGCGCTCTACCAGCTGAGCTGAAGAAACAAGACAGCAAATGAGGTGGAGGGTATGGTGCAAAAATTTTAGGTTCATGACAGTCTAAGGCTCACACAACTGCTTTTATATACAGAATGTTGGCTTGATATGGCTAATCGCGACCGTCTTAGTAGAACAGAGGTGACATGGATTGGTATGACACTTTCTAACCCTGAATGACGGTTCGCGATTAATCCGACGTATGTCTGGGCGATAGACTAAGCCGGAAGTTAGTGTGAGCACGGAATGAAGAAAATCACACTGTGAAGTGACATTCTGAAGCCATTTTGGCAAATGTCCCTATCACTTTCGCAGAGGCGGCTTACGTCGTAGTTACACACAAATTGATAAGTACAGCGTGACGTGGCGCCAGTAGATCACGCTTCCGGTGGTCTGTGAGTCTGATCGAGGAGTACAATTTTGGTCTCATTGTAAGCTCACCTATTTGATGCGGCGAAACGTTTTGTGATTCCAGGCGAAGGACTATTACAGTTGAATTATAGTTAAGTGTAGAGCTTATTTTTCAAATCAGTCAAAAGTTTGTCCACTGCTACGAGTTTCTGGCTTTATCTACTAATATATCTCAACGGCTATCCATTGATTTGCAACGAGGTTGTAACTGGTCGAAGTCCATTAGCTCAACATTCTAATGAAGAAAAACCTCTAGCCTGGCTAGACCGTGTTCTAACCAATGCTTGTTTGATCTTCGTTGATGTACAGCATGTTAAATGAGTGCACTGACCAGTCCAAGTTGACAGTCAAAACGTACTTTTTTCATATAGATTGAACATCACCCACAACTGATCACAGCTGTCGCATTCTCATAGACTTTCCAGTCGGTCCTTTTCGAAAAGAAGCACTAGACTGGAGTTTCTCTGGTCCGTTGACTTATTGTTGCTTTATGCAGTTTGGACAGAATTTGCCACTGGATGAGGGCGTTGATGAAGTGTTACTGTCAGGTAACATATGTCTTCTCCATCTTGACTAAGTGGAAGTAATTAAGTTGAAAATGTGATGGACAAGAGCGACCCACAGGAAATTGTGTTTATTCTACCTTCTGGTTTACAAAACAGAACATGATCGAACAATAGATGCACTATTTCCCTTTCCAGTATCACATTTTATGTGCCTCATGCTAGTTCTCTCTCCGCCGTCATGGAAATTGTTCATACTCCCTTAATTGCTTCACAACTAACCGTGTATTCACCACTTTAAAAAAGTGGTTGTGCACTTTCTTTCACACTCAACGATAAATACAATGGCGTATATTTGTTTTTCTCATTAATTTGTCCTTCAAATCGATTACAATCAAGGAATTAATTTGAGTTGAACAGTATTTTTCAAGCTGACTTCAGCTTCTAGGATGAATCAGTCAGTAAAGTTATTTAGTCAGTACTACGAACAAGTGACCAGTTTTCTTCATAACAAATGCACTTTTGACAACAACTAATTTTCAACGAATTTTCGAAGTAAGGTGTCACCGGGGTGTATGATAGCAGCCAAATCTTCCTCTGTAGATCTGCCGAGAAAACACTTCGGAAGTAATTGTGATGACGACTTGGTAAGCGGAAAGGTTTAGTTGCTCTGCTTTAAGGACATGTCACTTCAAATGCCAACCGATCTAACGAAACAGTGATTTATCGTCCATTTTGTCGGTCGAAGTGTGCTACGGATTAAGGGACAACATACACCCTAACGCACACACGTACACGAATATACAACATAGTAGATGTATGCACCTATCGGTCTTGAACGGTCGAATGAATTTCTTCGTCTAGCAGCATATTTACACATCGGGATCGTGAGTGTTCACATGATTCTAATAGTGTCCAAGTGAACATCAGTTCCTATTGTCTAAGCTCTAACAATTTTCACATGGCTATAAGCGGTTTCCTTTTAAAAATCTGGCTTTAGATATTGTCGTTGTTTCTCGATATGATGAACACAAGAAGCCACCTAAAGTTGAAAGAAATCGCTCGGTCCACTCCAACGATATAACGCCTTTCAAATTTAACGTTAAAGGGCATATCCAATCGCATTTTTATCGTTCTCCGTATTTCCAACACAAAAAATAGTCTTACAGGCTTGAGACAACCATAATTAGAATATCCCTGATTTTTTTCTAGCGAATGGCTTAACATGTCTGGATGAAAATTCGCTTCCTTGTGTAAGAATACTTGAGTAGTTAATGCTAGTCCAGTAAAAGACTGCATAAACCTCTTTCATTTCGTCAAATAGACTTTAACACACAAGAAGTGTATTACAGTGGACAGAAGTACATTAAAATTGCATCAGGACACTCGGGAATGTACACGATTGCCTGCAATGTGAGGCGTTTTATTTTTCGGAAGCTAGACAGTCGAGACTACGTGGGTAGGTCATGTGAAACGCTCGAAGCGTTCACGCCCGGTCTCATTACAAATTGATAATGGAAATTATCAACCGGTTAGTCGGTTCGACTCGGCCAGTAGCGATCAAGTTTTAATTACGAAATGGCCTACTTAAATGGGGATGTTCCTCAGTGATAAGAAAGAATGGACGCGACACAGAAGTTGTTGAAATCAGATCACTAGTAGGAAATTGATCAATTCACGAAAGGTGAGTGCGGACAGTTCCGATAAACGGCACCTTAGTTTAACTTACCAGTGATCGAGAAGTATGCCTGCTGTGACGTTGCGCGTCGGTTGTTGAAAAGAGATCGGACTTATGACGTCGCAGTATGGTTAAGCGCAGGAAGCAGATTTGTATGCACAAATTTTGTGTTTTTTCATTTATTTTACTTTTCCGGATGATGAGTTCTCATAAGAGCGAAACTCGAGTCTGGTGTTTTCTTTTGAAATGAGTCAGACAAACAGCTTACTTGAATTCAAAAGCTGTGATCAAGTGTGAGCGATGATCAGCTTGAAACCGTGTTCATTTACTCCGGACAACATGCGAACATGATGCAAATATAATTACTGTACAAAACTTAAATAACGTTAGTTAATAGAAAATTAGAGATACAAGCTTCTAATGAACAACTGATTCTCTGTTGTTGGGATACCAACGTGAATTCTTCATTCGAATAGGCAGAACATGATGGATAGTCAACACAGTACAATCTAATGCTGGCCCAAATTGACGGATGACAACAGATCCATTCATAGATGTGAGGGAGGATTTTATGGTTTACATATCTAGATGATAAAACACAATTCAGTTGAATGTAATACATTTTTGTAATTCTCGTCCTCCGTAGCCCGAATCACTGCCGCGGAGACTGATCAGATAAAACTCTCAGGTCGAAATCATGATTTCCATTCATGTCTTACCGCATAGATGAAACCAGAATGTTACACCTGGTCCAGAACAGTACACATCGTTCAGTGACCCATTGGAAAATAAATTCAAAGCAAATAAGAACGCTATCCATATGGCGTGTTAGACAATTCGAATGTACATTACACAACCTGGTATCTCTCGTTACGACTGGTCTCAAACACATAAGGTAGGCAACTGGCCTATTAAATCAGGCTTATTTTCACATGAATGTAATGACTACAAATTGCTCGGAACACTTAGTTACGATGCTCTTAATTCTGCATTTACTCACAACCCTATGATGCTTTTATCATAATTTCTGCCCTGGTCTCATTTTCTGCGCAAGTTATGACACCCATTGTATGTAGATGTATTGCAGCCGAATGACGGACAGACGTAATCCATTCACTCTGACTGAGCGGGACATCTGTGGCTGGTCTGTTGAAGAATGAAATTGGCGCTAACTAAAGCATAGCGAATAAACCTCGTAACCATCAAACAAGTGAACCAACTGGGAGCATGAACAACTGACGGGAAACCTGTTTCTAACACATTAACAAATTTGCATATCATAACCAGTACCCAAGCGTACCTGATAAATAGCTATTGTTACCAAACCAGTCAGGAATTGGCAGTGTATTCTTTTTACCAGTGAGCACAAACAGTTCATGTTACCATAATTCCAGGGTCCATTCGGATTAATACTGACACTGTGTTCGAACTGCCTTAGTTACATATGAAATGGATGGTAGCATTACTCGTCGAAAAAATAGAGAACGTGGTCTTTGAAATCTCAGTGCGTAAGGCCATTGTCCGACATAGCTGTTTCTTCCCTATCTAGGTCAATGAACTATAGAAACCGAATGTTCAAAGAGTTGGCCAGAGACTGCCAGAGTTTAATCTTAATAATCAGACTTTGTGAACGAGATTGGATAGACAGAAAACTACACAAGAAACAAGATATATAATCTAACCTCCCGCACCGCTGCAATGGCAACATTTATGACACACAACTAACAAGCCCTTATGGCTAAGCTTCCAGTGGTACTTTATATAAAATCTACTAACACACAGGTAAACACAGTTGCTTGCCGAAGGTGTGGTCATAGTTCACACCCTGCTCTAGCAAGACTGAAACTCGAGTCTGGTGTTCTATTTGAAACGAGTTGATTGAAAAGTGTATGGGAATGTGAAAGTTATGATTAAATGTGAGTGATTTTCAATTTACAAATGTTATTTCGTCATATGATTTCGGCAAAATGAAGCTCATTGTGTTCTGGTCGACATTATCTATTTCTCCAAATTATTGACATAAAACACACATCTGAAGGTTTCGATCACGTTCGTGCAACAATTTGCGAGAATATTCTCTGGTGTAGCCGTCAGTACAAGATATCGGATTCAAAAACGTGACATACCAGATTGATTTTCCTCAGTTCATTTTCGAGTTTGTATGTTCTTTGAGGACCAGGAAATCATAGTGCAATCTTCCAAAACAGAGACTGTAACCGAAATCGGGTAATTCAGTGAGACTGCGGATGAAATAAATATAAGTCAGAACAACTTGTTCACAGTACACTACAACAGACTATTTTCGCCAACCTGACGAAACTAAGCATTTACCTAAGACGAACACTGCTATAAGCGTAACTTGAACACAAGATCTCTAATGGACCGCACACCAGTTAGGTACCGTAATGCATCGCATTTCATACACATGCCATTTGCTGGCTGGACCAAACGCAAATGCTAGACCTGGTAACCTCATTTGATAATAATCAGATCAAGATTAGCTGAACCAATTTAGGTAAAGCAGCAAGATGTCCATTTAGAAGACGTTTGTGCCCGTGCATTTGTCCGTGCACATTCGTCAAAACAGCTCTCATTGTGGTTGGCAAAATATCTACCAGATCTGATGCTAACATGTTGATGTAACCGTACAGACATATATGCATGACACTTATTGACGATAAACTGATAACAGCACGACGTTACGGGCAACGCGAAATGTTCTACACTTCGCTCACCTCAAGTGAATACTGCTACATTTATTTGGGCAGCGGTACATTTATCACCGTCAGTACATATGACTATATTGTGAGCTAGACCTTCGTGTTTGCGAAGAATCCTTCTCAAACCGGTCACCCCTTCCCTTTGTTCGAGCTCATCACACTTAGCTAGCCAAACTACCAATCAGTACCCTTCTTGGTAAGAACTGATATTTTTGTACATTCAGATGACTACCCAATGAGCACTGCTTGAGATGAAAACCAAAGATGGGGGTAGGTATTCTGATTCAGTCTTTAGTTCTTGTCTTGATCAATTAAGAGGAATGCACAATACAAGTTGTCGTCCCAAACCGTCTGACATATATGCAGATGTGCATAGGTATTGTTAGTTCCTTCCAAACTGTAAAATGTCCGTGAATCCAAATAATCCTATGGAACAGATACATTAGTCTGGTTAGTACTTCCATAACGTGTTTTATAATTCGTAATTTTTCCCGTACACGGTCATATTGAACATTCTGCGTTGGAAAAGAAAGATCCCTATAATGTCTGTAAGTGTTTACCATCACTGTATCCTTGGTTTTTAGTTCCACACTTAACATTTACTTCAGTGAATTACTCACTCCGTCTGTTTGGACACGTTGCTGTTGAAGTTAGCTGCAAACTGATAATATGCTCAAATTATACTCAGCTGCGGCTTTGCCTAATCACCGTTAGGATCACAGTTCAAAATTCGTATGTTGGGTATTTCCACGACACAGAAATATGACAAGAAGATAAACATCACGAAATGCAAGCATTTCGTTTATTCTCATCAGTCTGTTACATGAAACATTCAATTATACATGGCGACAAAACAGTGGAATGAACGAACTTCACATCGATGCAGTTAGAATTGGGTTAATGGTTAATGGTTAATGCTATGGCAACGAGAGTGATTGCGTCAGCACCTTTTGTCAACAGAGGGCCGATGCGTGACACTTGATTAACAACGTTTCGGAAAACGTGACCATGTTAGGGTTGCGATTACACATTAGGAACATGAACGAATTGGCGGAGTCAACCACATGACCTGTTGCGATTAAGTGTTTCGCGATCGAACACGCCAGATTCCTGTTCGCGCGTTGGCATGCTGACCCGCGGTGAGTCATTGCTTGCACTAGCCACTTGTGGATGTGGTTCACCCTCCTTTGTCGTAAGTTTAGGTCCGTTCTGCTAATGTATGGGGCACCGCAACTGCAGAGGAACTGAAAGATGACATGACGGGCACAGTCATCCGAGAAAGAACGATCGGGACAGTATAGACTATCCCAAATTTGACCGGATATTTATTCGCATACAGAACATTCCTCAAGAGGTGCTCTTCGGACTTCAGGCGGTCGGCCGTACACAATTTCCTTGCCTGCTGAAAAGGCGTTCATACTAAACCACGCTTGTAAGCCATGGGCGCAAATGAAGAGAACTGTAGATACTGCCCTCTGCATGTGGTTTTCCGGTAAAGAGACCGGCTAAGTGTACCGTCTAAATGCCCAGAAATAAGGATATCTAATAATCGTAGTAAGTTATCTAACTCTCGTTTGTAGGTGTCAAAGAGGTTTCAGTGCGTGGGGTTTAACCGATATAAAAGAGTTACGAAGTGATCAAAATCGCTTAATGTTGAAATGTCGTCAACATATCGTTTGTAAAGCAAATAACGATCAATACAATCTGTTAGTTCATCTTTCACTATTCCAAGAAAAATATCACCCACTGTTGGACTCAACGGACTGCCAGTTGTTACACCACTAGCATGTACATCCACCCAACTCAAATCAACTATTTTCCGTACACATAAGAATTAATTCTTCAAGGTAGTCGACAGGTAAATTTGAGGGATAAAATATATTATGAATCAAAATAAATTTCACAAATAACCAGCTGCTTCTTGTAATGGAACATTTGTTAGCCAACGTCAATTTAATACATGTCTGTGGAAAACTTACGGAAATATTCTCTAACATATCACATAACTCAAGAAAATCTTTCACAGAACACGAGCTGAAGGTTTTACAGATGAGATCAAGCAGCGGAAGTAGCCATCAAGCGAGTTTGTGATGTTCCGTAGCATCCATGGCAAGGATCAGCCTCATGTTTTGCTTAATTTGGGTGATTCTCTCATCCTTGGTGTACGGGTCCCAATCGGTTTCAAGTATTCATACCCCACTAATTTTTTCAGCCATACAATAAAAGGATTAGCGGCTTCTTGGGTATTTTCCCCTGCTAGAATGTTACAGTCTGGCGCATGGTCAGCTTTGAACTTCTGTTCGTCAGCCAAGAATAAATTCATTTTCATCACATAATAAGATTCATTTAGGAATACAATGCCTTTGTGTGGTTTAAGAAATCCTACATCTTGAATCTGCCTCAGTTGTTTGGTGTCACCATAATATTGAGAGAGTAAACAGTAGTGCTGGTGAATGGGTGACGATCGAAACTTATGTGAAACATTCAACGTGTTAGTATGAAACCAACAAGTAATTTGCGCCGAAATGAGAAGCAACTCTTTTATGTAGTCGTATGGGCTTTCAAATTGAACGTGAATCGTTAACTGGTTGACCTTCTTCTGGGGAACTTTGTAGTTTAAGCGGTCATATAAAGCACTTCCAACTGTGCTTGTGTGAACTGCATTCTTGATAAATTGTGGGCGTTTCTCAGGGCATCATTAGAAAGAGTGGTTTTGTTGGTGGTACGATCCAGCGAACCTTGGTGATGTGGTTGACTCCGCCAATTCGTTCATGTTCCTAATGTGTAATCGCAACCCTAACATGGTCACGTTTTCCGAAACGTTGTTAATCAAGTGTCACGCATCGGCCCTCTGTTGACAAAAGGTGCTGACGCAATCACTCTCGTTGCCATAGCATTAACCATTAACCATTAACCCAATTCTAACTGCATCGATGTGAAGTTCGTTCATTCCACTGTTTTGTCGCCATGTATAATTGAATGTTTCATGTAACAGACTGATGAGAATAAACGAAATGCTTGCATTTCGTGATGTATATCTTTTTGCCGTACTGGTTAAATGGATGAAGGGAACTAACTGTTTCATGTTTCCGCAGTGTATGTAAACCCACAGGAAGAAGCTGAGCTTAGCAATTGTGTTAATTCATTCGCTTCATAGTGTCAGAGTGATATGTCGTAAAGCTTATCAAACTGTAAACGTGGTGTCTGGTACACGTAGCTCAATCCATCACAATCAATACAACGGTATCCACCAGTCGGGCACCGATCATTGGAGCATTGTTCGCCAATAGAGTCTAGCTTTGATTTGGACCTTCAGCAGAATGAATCTTCATCACTTCAATTATTACTTATCCCTACCATGATATTGCTTGAGTGCCATAAGAAAAGTCAACTAATCATAGTGTGAATCGTTTGAATGATAGGAACATATCAGAAGAGGGAACAAGTGATGTACTGTAAGGTCTTGGTCCATTGGCTGAAATCCAGATATAACCTTCCTTGTTCAATCACATTTCCATCAATGAGATAGTAGATTTTAAAGAAGCAATTATTTCGCGACAGATCCTACACACCTCACATAGTCCTGGAGGACAAGTTCGTCTTATTTAGTGTAGGCAGCGAAAGACGAATTGAACTGTCGGAAACTCTATGGCCGGTGGCCAATTAGTGATTAATACAGAGGTGTTTTATTTTGGATGAGACCCAATTATAAAAAATCAGGCCTTCGGCTGGATTCAAACCAGCGACAGAAACGTACTTCGCTTCAGGAGTACAGTTAAAGGGCGCTAACGTTATTACAATAGCGTGTATAGAACAAAAGTGAGTTGGTAGGTGACTCAAGGCGTTCAGTTCAACCATCCGGAGGTAAAATAAACAGAAAATTCGGTTTAATTAGCAAATGTGGTCGTGATTTTGGAACAAAGTCAAGTGATTTTTATTCGACTGATCGAAAGGGAAACAGCCCGACTGTTAAGAGTAGATACAAGCAGTTGATAAAACGATTATGGTGCTGTAAGTATAACGGTACCCACTGAAGTGTATCCATAAACTTGTTGACCGTACACAATGAAAGACCTGATTGAACGTTGTTAAACAGTCTGTTTATTTTTTTTATAGTACTGCTGTTACTAGTCTGTCCCTGCCATGCTACATAATCTGCTACAACGTTACGTAACATCAGAACCCAAAAGCCTGCAACTTAAATTGGTAATGGGTTCGTTTTCAAGCCAGCAGTACAGCTTTCTGTGAAACATTCGATTCCATCCGTTTCTTCCGACGTAGTTAAAAGTATGTTGCTTTCATTATTTCAGGAAACATCCGCCGTCATTCGTACAATTGTTTACCGTAATGTTTGGCCACCTTAATGGTAAAAGCTTGATTGGACTGTGTAATCAAACTGGGAGGAAGGTATTTCAAGTAATGTCATACACGGTGAAATGATCATCATCAACCAGTTCACAAGATGTAGGCATTTTAATATACAAAGATTATACTAAGGACCAATACTTTAATAATCTACCCTTATCTTCCTTCTTTCTGCATAACTGACAGTTCAGCATAGATTATAACAATCTTAGTTTAATACTGTTATTAATGATTGTGAACATAACGTTTAAGTTAAATATGAAACGGGTCCAGCTGACTGTGTAACATGCAAGCCGGCTGTCTTTACTCTGATTGTCCGTCACACTTACGGACCAATGTGGAGTCACCGGGGGACAGCGTTCTTACGAATTAAGGGTTCCAACAACAGTCTGTAAGAGGGAACAACAGGAACCAGCATGAGCCAAAGGCTCAGTAAGCCATGCACATGACTTACACAAACGAAAACTAAAATGATGCGGACAACATAGCAGCACACCCTGTTACACAGTTCACATTCAACCCATGCGCTTGCTGGTTTCAGCTGCACGTTACAATTGATAGTTGAAACTGTCTGATACCATGTTATCATTTTTGGATGCATAATTTGTCACTTAGCCCTTGTTGAAGTGCTCCTGTAGCCTGCTTGTCCACTAATCTGTAATCTGTAAACTCTTCTGGTAGTAACTGATGCCTAGGAACACTTTACCCAATGGGCTATAAAACAGATGTTTGGCATTCACAGCTAGCTGTTCCGTTCGTGAATTATCGATAGTTCATGTTTCACAAAGCTGTTATTTAAACAACATAAGTCTGATAACGCGCTTTTCAAGTACCATGAATTATTCGGTTATAATAATCATTTTTCAGCAAGCGTAGATCTTTCTCGATGTTCAGGTGGATTGAAATCACAACTCCTCAAGTAGGTAGAGAAATGGTATTTGTCCGACACTATATTAAAACAGCCCTGACAAAGGGATGAATAAGTGAAATCCAGTGAATTTGTCGTAACCCGATAGTGATATGGACTTCACGCTTTATTACCCGTTTCTACCTCTAAAGAATTGTTCAGTCTGTCTCCAGAATCTATTTGGACAGTATCAAGTAAAAAATGGATCTTTGTTCTCTGACTCCCGAGGTATGGTACCATATCATTCGTGTATTTTTGTGATAGACCGTTTGGAAAAAGTTTGAGGTAACTGTTACACTGATCAGTTAAGAGAACATACTAGATGAAGAACCAGTGAAAGTGATTTGTTTAGATCGAACAATACTGTAACAACAGTTGACTGTAGATTTCCCGAACCACATTAACACTGAGGGTGTCACGCAATCTTGTATCCTAAGGCGTAGGCTGTAAAAATAACCATCGCAAACACTGAAGGTCAAAGCTTACTCAACGTGGCATCCGTACACGAAAGTGAAATTGGACCATTTTGGTCTCTTCTATGCGAAAAGGGGCAGGGTTGTTGGAAAAAAGATACAAATGTATGTTCATCTGCCTACAGTCCCGAGCTGTGCATGTCGAAGTAACCTATTCGCTAAATACCGATTCACTTACATGACTCTCTCACGGTTCGTCCGATGCTGAGGTTGGTCAGAGTCCATTTTCTCTGATAACGTTACTGATGTCTTAGCCGCTGACAGAGAGCCTCCAGGTTGTGTTTGCAACGTAGATGGGAAGTCTGTCAATGATAATCTCTTAGAAACAAACCATTTCAATACACCGGACTTAAATCACCAGGTTGGAATATGGGAGCTACTGATTCGATCTGTCAGACTTATTTGGAGCGTAATATGTTGGTGTTCGAGAAAAATGAACCAAACGATAACTGTTTTTTTTGAGAAGAAGATTTCAAGAACACATGTTATCTTTGCAAGTCTGCCGGAGTAGGTTGACAAAGCAGCTCGACTCTCAGGTGGTCGACGTTCTCGTTATATATATATATATATATATATATATATATATAAAGAGATTTCAAGGTCCGGAAATAAACCACCAACCAGAGCTTGACTCTCTTCCACTGGCTGTCGGCATCCTGCTGTGGTTGGTCATCTTCCTCAGCCCGAAGCACGGAAGCGACCAATCTGAATGTTCCAGGAGCTAAAAGGAAGCGGAAGGGGGCATGTATAGTGAAACAAAATGGTGATACTCTAGATGCGACTATACAATTAGCCATTCCTGACCTAGTCCACACGTGCGACGGTTCACCTTTGAACGTACTAACTCCACTCAGAATCCACGCATTTCTTGAGCGAGGTTATCGTCGTGAACGACTGAAATTTGTCTGTGGTAATTATTAATTAGTTAATTTAATAGAACTGTAGGAATAATTGCGTCCGATCTTGTTCTCAATTTGGGGGTTCGTTTTCACGCTACGCGTAGCTCACTGATCAGACATGGATCATCCGATACTAATCCTACTGTACACCACTGGTATCGGTTAGGTCACACCCTTTAACGACAGCGTAACATTGCAACCCAACCGGGGCACGCACTCATCATGGGGAATGGTGCAGGTTACTGTTAATGCACATGTAACATTGATCAAATAAGCAATTGTAAATGTCCTTTTCAAAGCGATGACATGAATGGGAAATGATGTTTCGCCACTTAAGAATGTTCACTTCAGAGAACATGACTTTTTGTCGGACAGTACATTTTGTGAGTGTGGACACCTAATCTGTCTGTTCCAGAGAAACATTTAAAACTGTCCGGTGTTCTGGTGCGCACCGCCTACATAGTTTACAGTGATCAGTTTTCAGCCTCGCTGATCACGTTGTTTGAACGTTTGCGCCAAACTCTTTTCTTGGTCAGCCGTATTAGACGTGAACAGTTAACATACGTGATTAATCACATGTTCCAACGGAGATATGCATGTACCATGTGGCCAACAGCAGACTACAGCAATAGCCCATTGCGAAATATTCTTTGAAAATAGGGCGGACTAATAAAAGTGCCAAAAAAACGTCTGGTGTTCAACATAAACTTCATTGTCGAGTTGTTATTATTTTGTCCTAAAGGTCACTCGTGTATAGACGTATAACATAAATTACTCTAAATGTAACTGTCTGCACGGACCCAACAGCAACTGTTAGCCAGAACGGTGATCTTAGAGACCGTGGGCACGATAGTCTGCCCATACGCTTTATACCGTGCGTGATCCAAAGTTGTATAGTTGAAAAGTACATGTCGGTCGGACAACATAATTCGTACGTGATAATCACAGACTAGACTACACACGATCTAAATATAGTACCAACTGAAATTAGTCCTACCTAGTGAAAAGTTCTTAAGCAAACGGAATCAATGAACACACGTTTTGCTGGTTCGAATACAATAAACTATCGTTTGTTTAGATTCATGCATTTTTTGGAAGATATTGTTTTTTCACGTCCTTAACAATAAAATTCAGGAGTCCGATTCAATAAGGCCGGGCGAAAAAATTGGTTTTGAAGTGCTGACATACACAAGGACAGTCAAGAACAAAATCCTCTAGGGTATTTCGTAGTATCTTCCATTATAAGCAGCGCATTTGGATTATATGACTCTGTTAGATCATACATTTAATTTGCACTGCAATTTAAAACACCAAAGTTCCTCATATTGAATTTATCCCAGTACCGGAAACAAGATGTCTATATTTCACATAATCTCGACAGTCTCAAAGCATATATTCTCAACTTATTAAGAAAAAGAGTTACCAGCATTTTACAATCAAAGAAGAAAACTTTGCTTCTGGCACTATGCAACTACAGCTTTTTTTCTGTTTTGCGGAATTCATAAACTTTTATAAAGCACGCGTTCTGGCTGAGTGTTTGCTAGTTCATTGCTTTCCGTGTCGTCGAAATTTCACACAAGCCCTAATTACCTACAATCATCACTTCTTGTACGAGGCGGTACGAGTTTTCATAGAACAACTGACGTGAAAGAACACTTCCCGAGCTCCGAAAACGATCCTTTTTACAATGTTTGCTCGTTTAGTTGTCAGCATCGTGTAACCTGAGGTTTGTAGCAATAGTTCGCATCAACTGGAACCACTTGTGGTTACGTTTAGTTGAATCATCTCGATAGCGGGTTGGTATTATTAACCTACATCCGATACACTAGATAGTCTGCACTCGATTCGTGATTGGTCCACTCCAAGCCATTGTTCGGTCGTCCTATAATGTCATGCATTGGGAAAGTCTCTTGAAATGGCCAAACAGGAATACCCGGCTATCATCACTTTACCTTCATTGGTCTGGACAATGACCCAACATAACATGGCTGAGTTCACGTATTGCCCGTCCACCAAGGGTTGTTGCATCTCCAGCAATGCGCTATAGAGTTAATGACCGTTTACAAATTTGTTCACGAAGAAATCAGACTAGGTTCAAATAGAGAAACATAGTTAGAAATGAAAAACAAATGGAAGGCTATTTGTTATGGTAAAACTGATAAACCAGTGCAGTATATAGTTTTGTGCTTTAGAACTGGTTACATAGAGAGCCGGTGGGATACAAGAAAGAAGTCAGACTTCATACCATTATCTATTAATATAATGATCTTAATGAGAATATATGTCAATGGCTTTCGTAACAACGCAAAAAAAATGACAAATTCTCTAGTTTTATAATTCATCAAACTATACATAACAGATATACAACAAACAGAGGATGGCAGTCCAAGTCATAACCGGGGAGCCGAACCACTTCCTTAATGGCCACTTGAGTTGTGTTCATGGACTACACTGTTTACACCCGGCCACCAATTTCTTCATGAGAGGACATAACTGCTTAACCCAAAGGAGATTTGCATTATGAGCTGCCTTGGAAAAAATCGTGCAATAAATACGTCAGTTATTGAATCCCACATACATGTCACGAACAGTGAGAAACGTGCAATCGATAAGATATTTAAAAATGCTGGCAGATTTACAAAACGGACTGCTTTGGGAACAGTCATCTTGCGATGCACGAATGTTGAGAGAAGCGTTGGCACGAATTGTGGATTACCTTAGTGGAAAATCGTCCACCCACTCGCCTGCTCAAACCGGCTACTGAATACGCAAGTGTTTGAAGCTTTTAATTACGAATTAAAGGTCAAAATGGATTGTTGAGTCTGCTATTAAACTAAAAATAAGCAAGGAACTGACAACTGTATCTGCAAAGTGTATACAAAAATCCATGACTCATTAGGTAGTCCTGCTAAGTACTTTTATGTTGGTTCGACTTTATACGAACTGATTATTAGAAAATCGAATACACTGGTGGTCTACTCCACAGTCCTCAACATCAAAATCCATTGGCAACATGTTCTTAAAAACACCGCCAACTGCTGCAGATCTATCCAAGTTTTTATCTTGATCCTGATGTCGTAGTTCTCTGAATCTCCATCTGGTTGAAAGCCTACCTTTTTGACAATCTGGAAATTGGTGTGAACACATCAGAAAAAATGTATTCGTTTGGATGCATGAGAAATGTTTTTTTCACCGAACACCACAAATGTGCCCCAAGCTAATCCACGACATGTCAGAAAGAGTAGACGCAATAATAATCTTGAGAGTAGAAATATTCACCGTTGAAAAACGGAAGGTTTGTTTTAATTTAGAGTAATAATCTATGGATTGTTCGCCAGATATGTGAGCTCAAACATGCAAGCCTATTTTGCTGTGCTCAACTTCGAAGCTAATCTCTTCCATTGCATATGTGTAGTATTCTTGTAGAAGAACAAGAGTTTACCAGTAAGTATTTATCGTGAGCACGTAACATAACTGAAACAAGGTTTCCCTGAAATGAAAGTTCAAAAAAATCAGTTCAAACACAGAGCATACACTATTAGCTTGTCTTTTCAAATAACCAAAAATGCTCAAAACTGTTGAGAAACAACAAGGGAACAGTATGTCATGGTTCAGTCGACTGGTTCTTCTTCATGTGGAGCCTGTTCTTTGGAGTATGCACAGACTACTGATTCTGCAAGGTAAAGGATCAAGGGAGCAATTAGCTGCGATTTAAAACTATACGACGTGCGTCAGTTTCGATTTCACTTAACTTATGTGTAGAGATCCATATCTGATCGTTGATTTACACGTAACCCGAAAACGGATCGCTTAATTGAAAATTTTAATGAATCCGGATACTTCAATGGTACCAATGGGGGATACTTAAGTAATTACCATAAGCACAGTTCAGTCTTTCACGACTATCATCTCGCTCATCAAAATCAATGGGCTCCGAACGGAGTTGACAAGGTCAAAAGTGAAGTGTCATGTGAGTAGGCCATGTCTGCGACGCAGACGGTCATTAGCAAATCGGTTCTGTAGAAATATGTTGAGTAGGATATATGGACTAAACGTCACGCCAGTTAGTGTCATAGAGAATGTAAATAGTAGGATTGAAATTTCTCATTTTGGAGACCAGCAAAGTTACAATATGTATCGCAGCAGTTGGAATAGATGTATATAGGACCTATTAGCCTCTCTCTAGGTTTTGTCATTTAATGGAATTTAATGTGGGGAGGTATAATGGTGAGTTTCATGGGAAAAATATGTGGATCATGGTTTCCGGACCGATCGATGGAGATGTTGATTTTACTCGCGTCATGCGTACATATACGCATCCAGTTTGTTGAAACACGTAAAAGGCTAATTAACCAGAGTTGGAACAGAATTACGACTTCTGTAACCCAAGTGACAATTTTGTTTCCAGACAGTAAACAATGAATAAGCTTACTTAATTTATTGGAGTAGGTAACCCTGAGCACGTTTTATTTCCTGGTGTGACAAAATCGGACAATAAGTAAGCTGAAGTTGAGTGCACGTTGCGTACATATTAAATAGCAGAAGGAATATTCTAGTTGAAAAACGTCAATGTCCACCATAAGGCAATAGTCATCAAAAGGACCCGATATGCATGCTCACTAATTTCTATAGTCCTATTTTGGGTTTCCGCCCTTATGATTAATCGGAGTGGAGCTGTGTAAACAGCCTCATGAAAGTTTGTCCATGTCATCCGGTGAAGCCGGGCCAAGGCTGTGCATAACACGCCCGGTGTTGTCATTTAAGAATGTAGTCCTCAAAACTGAAATTCTACTTATCTTACAAATTCTGTTGAATTTATTTCTACTGCAATGTACCAATCCATATGATCCCAGTATAATTACTGGCAGTCATGACACAAGATTTCATTCTACTTTTAAAGAAGCTTGACATCAGTAAGTTTCGGCCATGAATGTCCCTTGAGCACAAGTCCAATTAGAAGCGTGCACTGAGTCAGGGACCTGATAACTTTCGTCCAAGACCATATATCTGTGGATGGCTCGTTAATTAGACCGGAAAGAAAACGCCAATGAGTTGATTTTCGATCTTGTTAGATTACTCTTCCATTTGCTGTCAGTTTGTCAGGTTCTGGCTGAACAATCAGGCGTGCTTATCCGTCGGTCTGTCCATAAAACAAATTTCCTGATCGATTGGCAGACGTGGCACGCACCCACACATTATTTCGAACGGTAACTTCCTCGTTTTTCTGTTTGGCGAAGAGTGGTGGGCCAACATAGACATTGGCAACGTTGCCTCCAGGCTTCCTTCTTTCACCATCAACCACCATTCGTCTCGCTTTTGCCAAGACGTAAGGCTCGTTTCGGTTTTCTCAGTGGGATAATGGTAGCCGAACACCATTCAGTAGTAACGATCCCAGAATGCTTAATTTGATGTCAAATAACTGACTGTCGAATTGGTTGCATCCCAAGTTCTGGGACTGGATTGGGAAACTGTGGTGAAAATCTACTCGATTCACCGCTTATCCAAACCCCGACACAGTAGGAGTTCTAACAAGGAACCAATCCAAGCGTCGCGTTGAAGATACTACACCAGGATTGGATAAACAGTCTCAAGGTTACGCCTTCTGTGATTCGCTTATTTCTTTGTTCCCGATTACACCAATTAACGTTCAGTTTGTGACTTTGTATGTGCTAATACGATCAACCAATTGGTGACTATGATTTCTTTAATACTGTTGTACAACCATAAATTCGGCTTCTTATCTCATGAACATGAACTGCTTACTGCAACTAGTACGAGGTCTTCTCCTTATTACTTGCGTGGGAGGTTTCAGTCCGAGTACGATTTCTAGGGCTATTCGAAGTCCCTAATTCCGAGTATTACAGAAACCTGATTTGAAAGAACTCTTGACCTATACTTTATCTGGAAATAAAATCCAGTCTATGCATTTTTGCCTTTTCCTCCTAAAAGGTAGCAAATTTTGCACGATGGTTCCTCGTTAACAAGGAGTAAGAATTTGGTCTAGGCACTTTCGGACTGTTAGGCTTGCTAATAGCTGTCAAAGCCTAGTTGTCTTTATATGATCTTTTGACCAGCTCAAATCTCCCGAAATGATTTTGCAGCGGTTCAAGAAAGCCCATTCTTACGAGACCGGCTGACAGTACTCATCGAATAAGACTGGAAGAAGTACAAAGCTAGTCAAACTCACCCAGACCTGCCAGATTGTAGCCATCATCAACGGCAGAAACTGTTGCCAGCACACAGTGTACAAGCCCACCAGTTCCAGTGACCAGTTATCATCAAACCACTTGCGGCCCGAACAATCACGAACGGCTTGATGCCAATGGGCGTATGTCTCACGGTGGAGGGCACACGTGCTAATCTAGAGCACCCACCTCTATGAGTAAACGAGATTTGTCCTCCGAAGGACAGTCGTTTGCCGGAAACATTATGGTACCAACAATACGTCTGTTTTCCAGGAGTGTGATACATCAGTTTCTTGATCACGTATTTTGAGAGACTGGTCCATTCTCCCCTAATGTCTCTTGTCGGTTGCTACAGATAGATAACTGGCGAACTCATCTACACTTAGTATCAAGTCGCCTAAAAAGAGCTTAGTGAGACTCAGCTACAATAAGCGTGATGACTGTAAAACTTTCTATTTTGTGAGGCGCATGCCCATTATCTGAGTTCAACGCTCTCGTCGGCTACTGTTCTGTGGAATAAATTCACAATATTTGGCAAATTACCGCAGAACGTGGTTTATACGAAATTCAAGGTAGGACTGAGCACCAACACTATAACGTGCAGTAGAAACCAGCAAGCTTGCACAGACTGAATTTGAATTGTGTAACAGAATGTGGTGCTATGCTGTTGACTCTGTTTTAGTTTTCGTTTGTGTAAATCGTGTGCATGGTTTATTGGGCCTTTGGCTCATGCTTGTTTGTGTTGTTTCTTTTTTACAGCACTGTTGCTGGAACCCCTAATTCGGAAGAACGCTGTTCCCCGTTGTCTCCACATTGTCCCAGAGTTGGTCCGCATGTGTAACGGACAGTCAGAGCAAAAACAGCCGGGTTGTATGTTACAACACTGCACTTATAACCATTCAGTTTTCCATCCTTATTATGTTGGATTGCAACTCGGACATGTACTGATTCACCAGGGTATTGGATTGTTCTCATTTTGAAGTCCATTCCGACGGCCTTACACTCTGACTTTCAGAGCCGTTGTCTGTAATCGGTTACTAAACTGTACACTTTGTTACGCACATGTCTTCACTGCTCGTTTTAAACGAAAGCTTTTGGTGGTGTTCGGCTAGTAAAGGTACACTGCTGAGAATAGATTTGATCGGTTGCTCCCTAGAACAAAAATAGTGTCAGTGACAAGTCGCACTCGTCAGCTGGCCCTAATCAGATACCTCACGCTTTTATGCGACACCTGTGCAGACACTTGCCTCGTCAATTGCCTGTGCCACCCTGGTTGGATAGTGACGAGTCTTCTTGTTCTCCGGTTCGATACGTGCTACATATCTCTCACAGCCTCATCCAGCTGGACGGCACATCCCAGAGGTTGACCACAAATACGCATCACACTACGTATTAGCACGCTCTAGAAAAGGAGTTTTCACTAAAGTATGTGAATCCGCTTTGGTCCACTATATCTGAAGCCCTACACATATACTCCATTCTTCATGTTTTTGATAGGCTTCGCGGTCTGTTCGTTTTTACTGCTGCCGTACTGTATGAAGCATCAACCTCAGATGTAAGTAATCTGGAGTTTCATTTGATTGTATATACAATTCGAAACAGGTGATCGAGCGGACCAAACTAACCGGTCAGTAGTGTAAGGTCATTTGGGAACTGGCACTCAGATGCATAGATTTGCTGGGGCATTTTCGTTTTGGAATATCTGGTCAGAAAGATTGGATAGTGATAACCAATATATGAGCGTAACTAACATCACCTTGTAGTATGATTGTTCACACGTCACCTATGATTGCGCAGAGTTGGTTTCTCCAAACGCCTGTCGCCATTTGCTTCTTTGTTATGTCCCCCAGAGTCGTACAGTGTCGACCACTTTAGTACCTTTGTTCCAGATACATTCATTGGCTTCACCATGCGAGCCACAGATTTGCCCGTCTTTCGTGCTACTATCTATTGCCCCATGTCATGGACCTTCACGATTCCTATATTGAGCTCAGAGGGATTATGCTCTGATCGGTAAACTGGGCTGGTGGGATACGATTACTCGGCATTATGAGAACATTATATCATCACCCTCCACCTCCTCTTCGCTATCATCATTGGAAATAGTGGCACGTTCAACACCACCACCACCAACAACAACAGTGGTAACCAGTCACTCTACTAACTGTGGATTAGCAGACAATTCATTGTCGCGATTTCATTTTCAAGTATCTGCGTTTTGCGTGTATGCCATTGAACGTCATTTACCCTGAAAGTGTTTGACTTTCACTTCAACAAATCAAGTTTGCGCTGACCCAGCAAAAGGGATTTCACGCTAGTTCCAGATGTTTGGCTAGCCATTTAAACGATTCTCCAAGTTCCACATTTCATGTGTTTGTTACACGATAGTTTCATTATGATTATCATGACTATGGAGAATTAACAGGTAAACGGTAGTAAAACCATAAATTACACCGTGTCTAGTCAACTTGGTTCACCAGTAACCCTGGTAGGTGAATACTTTATGTTAACAGCGAACCCCTTCCCCCAGAGTAAAGTGAACACATGGCACACATTGTCCGGAATGCATTACAACAGCACACAGTTGTGCCCGTTCGTCTCAAACCTCCTTGTACAAACAGCTGGAACGAGTATTCCAGGCAGTTTGAAAGTCAGATAAGTAAAGATCAGATACACTTCCGAAATTTGGACAGACTGCCTTCGCACCTGAAAAGGGTATCAAAATTTGAGTTGACTTTGTAGGCGTCAGAGGAAAATATTCCGTCTAGTCTTGAGGCCTACCACTATAAGTGCAGTTCAGTACCACTGCTCACAGAAACGCAATGTTAGCATGGCATAGGGGGGTCATCAGAGTTCAGCTGGTTCGCCGTCACATTGTCGATTATCTCCTCTGTGTCAATACACAACCGTACTGCGATTCTTACAAACTCATACAGTATATACACTAACAACTGTTGGACAACTGTCAACGACCACCAAGTGTCTTTAGAATATATGCTAATTAGCTACACTACACCCATGGTATATCTCCCTAAGATAGTCGTCCTCGTTATGTAACCACTTTTCACATTAAAAGTTCTGTTGTTTTCTAGTCAATTCTAGCCAACAAAGTCAGGATTCTCCGCTTGACATCCAATAATTCAACGAGCTTGTTGCTGAAACATTCATGTTGCAGATATCCGTTCGCATAATTCGAAGTGTCTGGATTAGAATTCTACCAATTACAAGAAAGAGTAACTATGATGGATGGTCATGTTGCGAAACTGAATACTACAACTTTGCTATTTAACTCATTTGAATCAAAGCTCCACTCTCTTAACCAAAGACGTCCGAGAGAGATGAACGCGGTATTGGAGAATTGTTTGAAATTCTCTGTCAAAAACACTATGTGAGTGCAAGGGTTGAATCTACACGTCTGTATCTAATGCATGTTTGCTCTCGGGTGGGTTTTGAACAGCGTGGCTGGTTGAAAGAACAGATGAGAAACGTTTAAAATTTTGCTGCATACTACTTAGGAAAATGGTAGGGTATCCATATATTCTCTGTGTCTGGACTGCAATGCACAGTACAAATTTGAAAAATTGCAATCTTTGTTTCATATCTTTAGAATTGCCATCTTACTTCAATTTGTAGATGTCACGTGGTTTCAAATACTCACGTTCGACCCATTCTAACCTACATTCTGGTTAATGAAATTTAGTGGATTCCGTGACAATCCATATATATTTCTGTATGTGGAGGTAGCATCAACAGTGTGAGCTCTACAGTGACAGCCGCATCCGTCACACGGATAAAAAGACAACACAGCATTACCAATGATTGACAACGGTTCAATACTAATGGTGGTGGTCCTTTGTTAAACTAAAACCGCGCACACAATATTGCTTCTGTGAGTAGATACCTAGGTTAACGCGACACATCTCGGCGCATCCTGACTGCACCAGATTTAAAGCAGTCGTCGGTAGCCTAATCGACAAATGTGTGTTCCTTTATCGATGAGGTTGCACACACACACACACACACGCGTACATACACGTTGATGCTGATCTCTGCTTCCTTACATATTGGCCTGAACCAGTCGGTGATTCCAAAGACGACGGCAAAAGCACCCGGTCAAACTAACGACTACAATCGATATGCGTGCATGAGTGCACGTGTACACGTCTGTCAGTGAAGGATTCCACACTCAGTCTGGACAAGAGCATGTTCCGCTGGAACGTTCTACTAAGGACGATACAGTAAATCAACGCTTCTTCAGGAAGTAACTTAGGTTTACCTAGACTTGATAGCTTCGATCAAATGAGAATGGTGTTTAACATGTAGAGAATTACCAAGGCACTAGCAACAGCCTGCATGATGACATAATGACAGTATTCTTAGGTCGAGGGCAAAAGTAACGCAACGCCTGTCGGCATATCTCGACTGCGCACGTTTAAATGCAGTCATTGTTAGCCTAATCGACAAACGTGTATTCCTTATCGGGAATGCGATAGCTGTGACTGTCAAGTCAATTTCTTACGGATGAACCTTTATAACTAGCTCCTCTCCAATGAACGATGTTTGTTGTGACTGCCTTGTAAATTGCTACTAGGACTTTCACATTTCTGATGGATTTGAAGCTGTCTTTATAAAATTTGTGTGACAGTTCCCCGATTTAATTCATGTTACATCTCAATTCAAGGTTCAAGCAATATCAACATCAACTACCCCGTACTTCTTGACATGTTCACTTATTTTAAGTGGAACACAGGAAATGCTCATATTTTGTCGACTGATTACGTAAGAAATATTCACAGTTGGCAAAGTTCATGGACTACGTTGGTTCTCTTCTTTTATAACCCTTCCTCCTGGAGTTAATCGTACTCTGCAGCTTCTAAAGTGAGAATACAACAAACCCGATGACTCCGTCAGTGCGGTTATCATTACTTTACCATCCAAGTCGACTAATGCTTAAACCGTTACGAATACGATTAAACATCTCAGTACAATTAAACTTATCTGGATCCTCACGTTATCGTAGGAACTCAGTTATGTTTGGGCCTCAGCCGAGTAAATTCTGTGGTAACCTCTGAAAATATTAATGGTCGAAGACAAGGCTAGTTCATGAGTAGCGTGGTCCTTAACAAGTACATTGTACTACAGAAAAGAAATGCCCTTCTGTCGGTTACTTGTATAAGTTACGCCTACATGTCATTGAATTCATCGAACTTTAGTTCAGTTAACTTTTCTTCTCCTACGAGAATATTGTGAAGCCTTTAGTTCTGAAGTTTACTTCTCCCTGGAATCTTTACAGCATGCGGATAAAGCAAACCGTAGGATTCGAATTTATTGACTTCTTAGGTTGATCCACAATTTCCGGCAGACAACGTTCTTCTTAACTCAGCTGGCGAAGCATCCGGGCATCCTGTTTCCGTACGTAATTCGAATCCAGCCGAAATCCAGGTTTTTCACAATCAAGTCTTCTCTAAGAAAAACAACGCCCTCCTTGTTGTTTTTGTTGACTGGAACTAGCTATAGGAACCACACAATTAAACTGACTGAGTCGTTAAACGCCATCTACAAAGTTCCAGTCAACCAAGCGAGGCCAATCAAACAACGATGTCTGGCAACAGCCGAAGAGATTGCAGTTTTGGGTTACGTAATCCATTGCTGAGCTTACAAATGAAGTCCTTTGGAGTCTTTAAATTGCCATGGCCATCGATCAGTCTAGCCCAGCCTACTATCCATCAGTTATACCTGACACAAGCTGTTCATTTACCATCAGATTAACGACTGTAGCCTATATTGCCGGAATGTGTAGATGATCTAAATGTGTTAGTGAGTCAGTAAATATCTATTGACCCGATGATGAGTCCTAAAAAACATATGTTCGTCACTTAATTTTCTTAATAGGTTATTGTGTTCATCTATTGCAGTGTGAAAGAATCACCATTCCAAAGAGAAACATTGCCACCTGAAGTTCACTCCTATCGGAACTCTAGAGAAGAGGCGAACCTGGCCGAATCACACAAACTTTGGACTAGGAATGAGCGCAATCCCTTCAGCAGTAAATGATACAGCAATGTTGTCCGATGGAACCTAGCTTGTCTACTCATTGAACTCTACGTGGATCATTAAATAATACAAACCCCTGGGTGAACAATCTCCACAAACCATCCCAGCAAGCTAGAACCTGATCCAAGTACTCAATGGTTAAACTAATCTAAGCTTGTTCAGTTGTATCTTTCTTTCATGAAGCACGTCAAGCCAAATCTCACTAAATAGTCGCAGGGATTTATGAGGAATGAGCTTCAAGCCAAACCTCCAGTGGATTTGAGCGTGATCAGAATGAAAGCTTTCGTTCTGGATCCTGAGCACCTCAAATTATTTACTCAAACGCCGTAGTTTTAGAAGAACGACCACTCTGTTGGTAAACATAAGGAAGGAAACCATGATTATGTAATATTTTGGAGCTACTTAAAATAGCAACCCATTTCCAATCGTTCTCATACTTCTTAGGTTTTCTGTGAACCCACATAAATCAGCGGTTGCAACTTTGTTCTGCTGGTCACGATTCCTTGGAATCAGAGTATTTTTTACTTATTTCTTGCACAGTACGTTAGCCGGCTTGTAACTATGTCGATGCAATAACAGCAAATACCGGATGACGTAAAGCCGACTGTTTTCTTGTCTTCTAGCTCCATCGACATTCAGATATTAGTATTGTTTACCTGGACATGTAAAATGCCACAGTTATATAAAGAATGCTTAGTTGTCATGCCAATTTGTAATCCACGGTTACTCGATATTACAACTCCTTTTGAACAGCCTGTAATACTTAAGTTCACTAAGAACATGGTTGATAAGATCGTAATAGCGTAGCGTCATTTTCCTCACTAAGTCGGACCCATATCTTAAGGATTTTCTGGGATTAGGGTTTTTCTCGAGAACAATCATTTTTAACCTCCCGATATTGTTTTTTATTGGAGGACATAATGTAATACCGAAACGAACACTGGAAATGCTTGTCTGATTAAATTTCATCCACATTCTAATTAGTTTCGGAGTTGAGCCTGTTGCTTTTTTGTGTTACCTAAATGACGACCTGCTGTATGAATGCTAAACTATTTTAGCAGTGATAATCGCAACACCCGTGAATTTCAAGTCTTATAAATGGTCATGTTGTCACAGTGACGTCAACGATGACACTTTCCGCTAAATGAAAACGTTTATGAGTAAACTATGACAGATTTAATATGTTTATGGAAGAAGAATTATTAACTTTGGGCTGGAAAAGCGGTTTAGTAAGAAATTAATTACTCGGTGCGGATAGTTTTGTTAACAGTTCAGTTATGTATGTGGAGCAGATCATAGCTGAGTGTCGGAACGTATGTTCAAAAACTGCTTGAGATAAAAACTATCATGTCTTATCGAACGATCGATTTCGACAATGAAACCGAAGTGTTCACTAGTAACCCCTATCAAAGAAGTGTGATTATTACCTAGTGTTGTTCGTTTACTATGGTCTATATATTTAATTGTGTTTTTGCATGATAGACTGGAGTTTCAGTCACATTCAGGGTCACCATTCGTTTTATCCTGAACAAAATTTGAACACCTTCGTCGTGAAAAAACCACGCATGGATTACGCCCAGGATTTGTGTGCGAGCGAATTCGTTCATCCTTCAATACCTATTGGGTTTGTCCTTCAGGATGTTCACCGTACTTACCGTCCTGGACGTACGACCGGCCAGTTCGACGAAAAACCATCGTGTTCTTCACTACTAAGTTGCTGATAATGATCTAGTCAGGAATCAAATTTCTCTGCTCTACTTGGTATTCAATCCACATGTTAGATAAGATGAAACCCGGACGGTATGATCAGTGTCCGGAGGAGATAGTGGTCTATCTGAATAATGGTAAGAATTAATGTTCCGATGTCTAAGAGATACCAAACTATTAGCTGTGTTGGTGAGATTAAACAGGTTTACCATTTTTATCTGATCAGAACATACTGGGGTATGAATCGAATGAAGGTCACTTTTTCAAGCTAGGTCAGTCACAATGAAACAGTCCAGTTTTCTGTTTCCGGGAACAGGCATCTATTGAATATCATTGATTGGAAAGCGGATTCCAACCTGGAGGGTTACAGAAGAGACCAGATACAAAAATACATGTTTTCTGGAACATTTTGTGCACCCTGATAACTTATGACTATGTAGTACGGTCTAATCAGTTAGATGGTAATTGACATTATGGGGGTTAAGAACAAACAGTGACAGGGGATGACTTATCTGAAAATAGATATAGAAGTTAACAGCACCTCAAACTCACAATAGCCATGGTGGTTAAAATGTCGGAATACATTGTTTTATAATCCACAAGTAAAACTGTGACGTCTAATAATCGAAGCCTCATAAAGTTAAATGACATATCACTGGTTACTCCTAAAAATCACATTACTGTTAACATCATGCACTCTTTCTTCCATATACCCGATTTGGTTGTATTGCATTTCATGCAGTGATCAATAAGAGGCCAAGCTCTTTCATAATGCTAATGGTTCAATTACAGTTATCTTGTTTTTCAAAGAGGCATGTACATGTTCGATAGAAATCAGCTTGAATAAAACAATGAAAAGACGCAATTCATGTGATGTTCTCCGGAATAACATTTTGTACATTCTGATCACACATGGACATGTAAGTAATTTTAAACGAGTCAAAATTCCACATAACGGAAGTCATGGCTTAAGGGATTAAACAGACAGACACCGAAAATGAAAAAATCAAAATTGTGGGAATGCTGACTACCAGGGTAGCCACAGTGTCAACACAAATTGTTTTTGAACACACAGGGGGGGACTATGACGTTTAATGGCCAAAGCCTCAGCAAACTGGAGAATGCGTTTCCGGTTCCTCCGAAAGATCACCGACAACGCGTCAGAAATCAGCTTGTCGAGCCACAATAACTGGATTTGTGCATTCCTCACCTAACCCTGGTGACAAACGAGTATGCACTACTGTATCTGATAGAAAATGCACGTATAGATATGTCAGTGAACGCACATAAAATGTGTGAATACCACATCCAAAACTATTTATCGAAATTCAGAACCAATATGAACTCATTAGAAGGAAAATCACTTAGCTGGACAGACGGACTGATCGATAACGGTTTGTGTCACAAGGTAGCAACAACCGTCTGAAATGCGGGATTTGGTATTTTGTACGTGTGACTGACCGAACGAAACTGCAGCTTTTAATGTTCACAATCATCATTACACTCCTTCGAAAATTTTATTTTCAGTGACCTACGCCTTGCATATAGTAACAACGTATTCGCAGCCTCGCATGTCCCAAGGTTGCAAGCTTCATTGATGGTGAGACTTTTGACGTTCATTCCTGGGCAGCTGAAATTTGGACTTGATAAAATATCCAGTGTTTATTGAAACATTATCCGTTACCAACGTTTCTATGTGAACGAATTCTGTTCTGAAACTGGATTTATTGGTGTCGATTAGAGCAGACCAGTTTGTAACTCCCAAACATGAAAGAAACCTCCGTTTTCATAATCGCACACTAAAGCAGCTATCCAATTTACTCACAAATTGCAAAAATCTGGTATGAGACCTCATAGTCTCCCTAACACAAACTGTGTAGTTGACAGATAACAAGTTCACTTCGTACCGAGACGGCCAATCGTAGCAAACAGTCAAGTAATAATACACGGTCTTTATTGTCTAACTCGCACGTTTTCAAGTCACGGCACGTTTGCGGTTGTGACCCCAAGTTACAGTCCACAACGCAGCCGTGATTTTCATTTAAGCGTCGTGTACAATTTTGCCTGGCTTTGTGAATGTGGCTGACGTCTTCGGTCGTGGGTTTTGCTAGCTATTTCTCGCCCATTCATAAGACTTCGTTGAGCAGTAGCTCATCGAGTTGCCCGTGTTATGAGCGATTCACCAGTTTTAGACTCTAATTATATCTCACCACTGCGTCGAGATAGTCATCCGAGTGTCGCAATAATTGTCCCTTCGACCTGATCATCCATCACAATCTGATCCAATCCTATCAGGTCACTGGAACTAAGGGTGCTGTAAGCATATACGAATAGTCCAAGTTTTCCCTATCTGTGTACTGTGACAAAAAAGGCAGAACTTGTTGGTCAATATGGGTGAACACCTAGTGTACTGAGGAGGAGCGATCGTGTTATGCCACTCACATAACTGCTATTCAGTAGTGGGGCCAGGCACAGATTTTGACATTGAAGTAGTTTCGGGAAAAATACAAGGAACATCGAAGTGCATCATCGCAAGAAATGGTTCTTGGTACGTAAAGGAACGTAAAGAAACTGGGCATTGACGCCTGTAGCAATCGTGACCGTCTGGGCCCAGTCCCGTACGCAGATGAGTGTTTTTGCTTGTTGTCTTGTTGAAACGCATAGCCCACATGTTGCTTCCCTGAATAAAAAACCCTTGTGCCATCCGCGTTCTTGGCTCACACAACCAGGACGAAGCGTAGGTTCTCAGCCTTTTCTGTGGAAGTGAAGCTAAGAGACTAATTAATGGACATAACTAAAGCTGGCGAGTTCTGTACACAGGCTGACCACTGGGAAGATTATATTCGGTAGATAACCAGTCCGTTACCTACTCTGAGGAAATCACTTGTCAGCAGATTAGAATACGATGGCTCTCACATGAACATATTCGTTAACAAACGTCCGACTGGAATCTCACCGCCACGCGATTTGTCTTTCTGCACAGCACAGCAACGAATAATGCCGCACGGCTTGGAAACCGGCCTGAGGAAATTAACAGATACAATTATCTGTTTCTAACAACGGTATGTTACTGGCCGAGAGTACCACGTTTAGTAAGGACAGTTTTGTTAATTAGCATTCATGTATTTGTATACAGTGAGCGAATCTGAAGATGTTAGGTGGTTTTAGAGGGGAACCCTTATTTCGAACTGATTCAAGCAGCTTCACTGAACATTTTACCGTTGCATATTATGATGATTTCATTATATAGGCGGAATCGCTAAATAATTTCTGTGATCTTTTGTTAATCTGGATAGGTGCACTGTACACAGAAATACTACTTGGTTTAGCCAGTACACAGATTTCCAGTTTGTGTAATTTAAGACAGAGAGGAATTCTCATTCGTTAACCAGTTAATAGAAAAGGTCCAATGTGTTGAATGGAAGGACATTTATCGAAAACGCCTCCTTGTTAAAATTACGACAGAGCTTCATTGAAACCGGAGGATAGTCTGTTCAGGAGAATAAACGTCTCAGGACTGTCAACAGACAGGCTTAAGCAGACAATCAACCGAACCTATACTGACGGTGTATTCTGTACCCCAGTCACCACGTTTCCACTTCTGAGGTTCTGTATAACAAAGACGAACTGTCGGTCTTAATTCGACAGTGTACCTCTCGATTTAATTGTATCTGGTGAGCGGATTACATCAGTCAAACGTCATGACAATTCTTAGGGCGAGTGTGGAATAATCACCCGTTTTCAACGGGCAATGGCGAAACGCGAATTGTTAACACGGCTATCACCGCCCATTTGGAAAAGTATGTGGCAAACGAATAATGATCAAACCTTCTGAGTGGTTTATCGTGAGCAAGCTGCTTATCAAAACCTTACTTATGAAATTTGTTTTTATTGTCAGTGGCATCGGAATCAAACGTTGAGTTTCCTTCAGCCCGAAATTAGATGAGGTTATGGAGAGCAAGCAAAGACAAGCCAAATGACTGTTGAAAAACACCCGACTGACCGACCATTAGTTTAGATTCTCCGCAAATAACATGAACAACAAACCTATCTAACTGTCTCGTATCTCTACGTAAATTTGTCAACTTCAAGGTGATTTATCAACAGCAGGTCAGTATGCACTTATATGTTTTCCTTCGTAATACCGTGGCTGGCATAGCTGAACTCTGGGATTTTATTCAGTTTGACAAATGCACTTGTTGACAAACCGCAAAAACCACCCTGATCAGTCCTGGAGACTCTCGTGAACGACATTAAGAAACCGATGGTGGTGGTGGTTTCCACAGTCATTGATAGAGCGACCTAATTATGGATAAAAAAAATGTTGTTAGTTGTTGTTCTGCTGACAACAGAATGAAGTCGAAGTAAACACTGTTTTTGTTGGAAGGCGGAAGTTAAGTTGAGTAGGTGTCAGAGGACATCCTGGGGGATGCATAACAGCATAAACTGTTCATCAGGTAGACTGAGCCATCACTGTTGACTAAGTTTTGAGTCAACAGTATTTCAAACAGAAACCGTCAGTCAGAAATCCTTTTTTTCTCCTTTAGAACAAAAGCAAGTGTGCTACCTGGATCAACTGTTCTGGAGGTGACGAGCGTGTAAAATCCCCGGCGACTAGATGTTGGCATGGTAACACTGAAATGCTGAGTCTCAACTCTGAGAATTATGGTGCATAACATCAGTTAAGGTGTAACTTAGATGACTAAGGGGAGGAAGCAAGTTCCGGCCTGAAGAGGTAACAGTGATATGTTCACTTTGGGATTGCAGCTACTGATGATCTTAATTCCTGTTTGTCAGAAGAAAAAATGCATTGTCTGATCGGTTACTCAACAGGCGTCCACCATTCAATACAACATGTGTCCAACTCCGTTACATTTACAGAGAGAGAGGGGAGGAGAAAACACCCAGTTTGAAAGCTGTGAAAGTGAACAGCACTACAGAAGCTAGAAAAGCGAAGTGTGAAACTAAGGTTAGTGAGATGTTCTCTGCCATTCAGCTTCAAACGTACTTACTGGTGTGACAACTTAAAGATTAGTTAGGAAGTAGCCTTTTGACTGGTGGCAAAGAAGAGTTGCCAGCTGATAAATAGCCCCAACTAGATAGTCTGTCAGTTACCATATTTACTTTTTCTCTGGTTAAGGAGCTGTTTTGTTAAGAATCGAAACATTTCACTTCGGGTATAGAAAGGGCTTAGCGTCGAAGGTAAGGAACTCCATAAAGATTTTTCTAGAGTGCAGTGCTTATTTTAACTTGGAAGTCTAACTTTCATTCATACCTTAACAAGTACGTCAGTAATTCCCTGTTTTTCAAAACAGACATAAAGATGAAACCTGACAGCAACCAACTCAACTAAACAACAGAAACCTTCTACTATAACCGAGGTAATGTGGAACTGAAAAACTGTTTATTGCATACAACTGCAACCGAATCTATCCGTTCGGGCCATATTATATTAAGAAAACGTATCATGGGTTTATACCCGAAACTGACCGGTAGAAAGGCGTGAAAATAACAGACGAAACGTAATGTTCTCATCATCTACCCTGACAATCGGCAAGATGTACAGACTCCATTTACTTGGTCACAACGATTCTTTTCGTTTAAAGTATAATGAGGATAACCTAAATGCCATGAACGGACAAGCAATTTGCAGGCTCCTCTCGGTCGAAAGCCTCAATGCGTGAAGATCATTCTAAACGTGTTGAGGAGACACCACTGTTAAATAAACAGCACGTCTACGCGACGGCAACCTGAACTGGGCACTACAAAGGAGTGAACGAAGATGCGATTTAGAAGTACCGTTTCACGTCAGTTATCCCATCTCTAAAGTGTTAAGCACAGTTTTTTAACTTACACGCCAAGTGAAATTCAGAACATACGTGTTGATTGCTAGGCGAATTCTTATTCTGCTCGTCGGGATAGCGGACTATCCAGAAGAAGACCAATGTTCTATGTAACTTACCCGCGTTTCATTTCTTGTGGATCCTTTTATTCTGTATTCATAGATTTGTAAACCCCTCCATAAATACTTTACATATATAAATAAGAATAGCGCTAACCACCAGCGTATTCATAAGCTCTGTAGGCAGTTTCCGATTCCAATAATGAGTGCCACCCTGACGCCATGAAACTGTTTTAGCCCAGTCAGTGTTATGACGACTCTGATCACTCGCATTTGGAGCCTAACATGCATCGGTCAGTTCGTCTGACAGCCACGTGCACACACACCAAGGGCCGCCTAGTTAACGGACGTTTCATGTTCTAAAAGCTGCTTCTTTCGACGTTCAACAAGAACAATGAACTCTTGACAGCTTGGTTCGTGCCTCGCACAAACGGTCTTCTGTTTAATGTCATGCTTACCACGACTCGCCTTTTCTACAATGCCCTCAAACCCCATCTCTGTGTAGACCTGTGCGAGCGTGCACCGCATGCACATATCTATGCCGAACCTCATGCACAAACGTTTTTGACTAGATTCGGATAAGACTTGTAATTGGGCCGTTGTGCAGTTACGCAATCGATACAGCGTTCAACTTTCACGATCACCTATGTTCTTTCGTCCAGAATGATACGCTTATCTGTCCGCTGGTTGTGATCAGATCGCTTGTCGACACGAACTGTCCGTGTGCTGTGCATGTGTGCACCACACATCAACCGATCGACCAGTGAAGTATACGAAGATTGGGTAGAGTGAACAAGCGTACAATTCTCTGAAGTGAGCGACTTTTTGGATGGAGAAAAAAAGAACAGGCCATGTGCGGTTCGTTTATGCGCATAGATTGATCTGGTAATATGTACAGGTTTGCCAACCAACATAACACTGATGATTTTGTCTGTTGTATGTATATAAGTATAAGTATTGTCTTTAGCACGGCCACGGTTCAGCTGAGCTATGATTCATTGTGAACAGATAGTAATATTGTGTGTTTATTGCTTAGAATAAGTGTGTGTGTGTGTGTGTGCACATCAGTCCAATTTACAAACATTTCCCATTTCACGGATAGGTCGATCATTGTAGACATTAAGTTTGTTTGAAAAGTTGTCAAAACTCTCAAGTAAGACGGATGTTGACTTGAGTGTTTGTAATGGTAATGTCTGTGGAAACTTTTTCACTATGCCTCACCTGAGGACGGCGTAAGTGGGTTTAGACTAGTGTTCAACTGTCGAATGTCAGCAACGGTGCATGACTGTGATCAGTTCGTAAATAACGTACATAAATTGATTGTACTGTAGTTTCAGCACCGCGGTTGGTCTACGTGGCTATCCGCTGACAGGTTCTGACTGTGTATGCATACGTGGTGACTAAACAGGTCAGGGCCTGATAAGCAACAATATTTTCGTGTAAGGACAGCTTAATCAGATACTACCGACTGCTGAATGAAATTTGCACACCAACGTTCATTCATATCTGGTGTGATGTATCTTAGTAACAAGGGGCCAGATTTGAAAATGTAGTACATCACCTGTTTTGCTTCACTTGACAAACACAAAGTACAGTGAACTGGTGAAGTCATGCATGAACGAGAAACTGTCTTCTGTACAGAAAGAACACGAAACCTTCACTTATTTTCAGTTCTACTGACGTGGCACCTGTTGAGTGTATTATTTTCTTTGTCAACTCCTCTCACAAATACTTTAAACACACTAGCCTAGTTGTTAAAGATTACTGGTCAGTACGACCTTTTACGAAAGTAAATGCTAAACCTCATATATTAGTCAAGCTCCGGTAGAACAACGTAAATTACAGAACTGGTCTCTGGCATGCAGTGTGATTTAATCGATGGTCGTAGTGAGATAAACATAAACATAAACATCCAACTAAAAAAAATTATTTAACTAAAGTGGTCAGAGTAACAAGAGATTGTAAGAGTTATATGTTGAACGCCACTCACCTTGGATCACAAACAGAATTTTCTCGGCATTCCTTTTGCAGAAAAGGGGCACTTTAAACTGATATTTCATCTCCATCTATCTGGACGGGAGAGTTATTAACAAATCTGAAAGGGATTCAGCTTATCAATGCATGTAAACAACTTGAACGCAGCGAAAACAAATATCCTAGCTAAATGTGAATCGAATGCTCCCGGAATGCTCCACAGAAAATGACGTTAATGCCGAATAAACTATGGAGGACTGCACTGATTCACGTGAGTACTCATGAGAGAGTACCTAGCGGACGGAACAGCGTTCAAACTGCCAACGAAATTGTTGTAACTTGATATGCGGCCTACGAGCGCGT
>LUCH01000600.1:195284-210757 GCA_013368495.1 Paragonimus heterotremus | reverse complement strand
AGACAATGGCCTCATCTCAGATGCTATGTTCTTTGACTTTGCCAAGGCTTTCGACCGTGTCCCACACGGCCTCTGGAACACAATCTGGAAGCCTCTGTTATTCAAGATGATGAAGGAATATCCGCGCATATGGCTATCGTCTAACCTATCTTTCGCGCACGGGATGTCGGCGAAAAAAGGATTTGCCGCTCTTAGGATAATTAGGCGCACTTTCCCCCGCATAGTCAAGAAAGCGTTCCAAACGCTGTGCAGGGTTTATATAAGATCGCTCCTTGAGTATGCTAATAAGGTCGGGTATACTTTCCTGAAGAAAGACATTACCTGTTCGGCGCGTCTAGTGCGACTACCAAACTGGTTACAGGCCTAAGCGATGTCGTGTACGAGTCTGGACTTGAAATTCTTGATCTATACTCACTCGAAGTTCGTCGACTCAGCGGTGATTTAATTTTCACACACTTCTTTACAGTAGGCCTCGTTGAACAGTTCTGCATCATGGCGAATAATGACGGTCTGAGAGGACATAAAAAGGTTTTCAAGCATCGTCCTGGTACCATTTTTAGGCAGCAGTTCTTTTCCTACAGGGTTATTAAACTTTGAAACGGTCTTTATCCTGAGGCCGTTAGCAGCGTTTCTAGACGCTGATTTAAAACATTACTTGAATTTCATTATCAAAAATCTGTATTATGCAGGCAATCTGACTTTGTTTCTGGTATTTACCGTAACCCCCAAGAGCGGTGCTACACCCTATTTTCAATGACTGCCTTTCAGGTCAACAGATGTGCGCTTGATGCTGACCAAGAATAAGTGACTGGATCCGGGACCCTTGGGCCTCTGCCTCGAACCCGAGTATCAATCACTGAATCGCTGAATAACCGGAAACCAATCATTGTAGTCACTGAAGGTCACCTAAGGTCACGCATAGTAAGAATTGCGACATGCTTCGTTTGCTCCGGGTGGCCAGCCGGGCCGTTTTAGTCAGTAAGCGAATGTAATCCGAATAGAATTTCTCCTATCAGATTCTTCCAGATGTACAAATTTTCCTGTTGCCCTTGTGCCGATTGCACAACATTCGACGAACCCGAAGTACTTTAATGCTGTCGAACCATATGAAGAATTCCGCTCACGTTTTCTCGATGCGTTTAATGACAAGACATTGGATGGTTGGTGGCTTAGAACCTGGATGCAAAAGTTGAACTTGGAAGACGCTATCCCCCCGCCCGAAGTGGTTTCCAGTGCTCTGCGAGCATGTCGTAGACTAAATGACGTGGCTTTGGCTATTCGTTTTTTGGAAGCAGTTAGAGTAAGTCGCGTGTGTATACGAAATTACTTTGTCTTTAGTTAAAGTGTAAGGTGGTTTCAGGTTCTTGGGAGTGGTTGCAAAAAGAGATCCAGCCTACTATGACAGAACTAGGGATTCCATCTATATCCCAACTTGGGTACGATAAACCTGAGCTTGCGTGGCCCGATTATGATGACTGATGTCTTTGTTTAAAGAATAGTCCACGTATACTGAGACAACCTTAATGCTTCTTCGTTGTACATTAGTATGTCATTAACTAAATACATAGTCTTTACAATGACAGTCTTCTTTTGGTTCTGTCACATTGGGAACGAAGTTTATTAAATGTTGCATAGTTTTTCGTTATTTTTGAGTCCTCGGGGTACATTTGTATCGACCAAATGGTGGTTTTAACGTAAAACACCACTGAAGTAAGGGAGATTTTTCAAAGCTGAATCTCCGGGTATGGAACGTTACCCTTGTTCTCTTTTCCATGCATTACTACATCTATTAGACAGTCATAAAATGCCGACATTCACCGCACTCTAAACACCGTTAAACTGGTCACAGTGCTGAGTGATTGTGGAGTTATTGGTGTTGATGGTTTCTTCAGGCCGGTTTACCACTGAACAATCACTTCTTCAAGTTAAGCTGCGACGACCAAAATTTTCTCGTTTGTTGCACTAATTTCAAGGTAGATCGAAGGTTTGAACTCAACGCTGCCTGCTGTGACCAAAGACATTCAGATTTAAGGAAGCTCGGAAAGTTGTACATGAGCAGTTCAACCACGGACATGATACGCAAGCGATAGGTGGATAAGTTTTCGTGGGTTTTTGTGCAACCGCCGGCGATGTCGACGGCTTGTGTGGACTAATCTGTTGAACAAGGGGCTGTCAACCCGTATAGATGCGGCTGGAGTGGAGTTCTGAGACCTCCCGCTGAACCGAGGTAACATACAAGCCAGCCGTCTTTACTCTGATGTCCGTAGAACTCGTGGATCAACTTTGGGGCAATGTGGAGTCACCGGGGAACAGCTTTCTTCCAAGTTAGGAGTCCCAGCGGTGGTCCTGTACAAGGAAACAACACAAACATGCATGAGCCAAAGGCCCAGTAAGCCGTGCGTACGATCTACACAGACGAAAACTAAAAAGACACCAACAACAGCAACGAACTCTGTTACGCTGTCTGGTTCCGGTTGCACCGACATCTCCAAGCTGGTCTTTGCGAGCGCGTTTTCAGTAACCTTTTCAAAGTTAAACGATTGTTCCAACAGTTAAAAGTCAACGAGGGCATTGATGCAGTGTTAAATTGGCTCCTTCGTTCAACCCTGACAACAATGCAACGAATTTGAAAGTTGTGGTTTTCCATCGGCCAACTTGTCCACTACGTTACCCTCAAAATTCCTGACAAATTTTTCAAGACCCACTGAAATGGTCAGCCTCAATTTTTGTAGGCCTGCTGCAGGAGCTAGTTGTTTGAAAGCCCGTTCTGATAGCCCACTGCAATGTGGATTAAGGACGGCCTCTCAGTAAGCACTTTGTTGATGCAAGTTAATAATAGCATACTGCGGTCTCGGGAATCAGGGCTGAGTCAAACTCGATCAGATAGCGGCTTCTGCTGTTGAGCTCGAACAGTGTACGACAGCCGTAACTTCTCACCCTTTAATATAATCTAGAAAGTCCTCAGAAAATCATGGTTCTCACTTTTCGAATTGTTTTCGTTCATAGGAGAAACTGGCTCTTGTGGCACCACTACAGCCTGGTTCGGGATGAAAGCTCCTGGACGTTCTCCGGCAAACTGTCGAATTGGAGAAGCACCATCAACCCTTGTATCTCCGCAGTTCTCGGGATCCGTGGTGCTTCAACAAGGCCGAGACTGCTACCTTGGCGTCAGCTTTCGTGGTTGTTGAATGATAACAATTCATGTGGAAGAGTACATACGTCGTCCCTGCGTGAACTTTCGTTGGTGTACTGAATACGACCTGTGTTGGAGCTGCTTTACGATATAGTTTTCTTTTTAGTTTACGTTGGGGGTGTATTTACTAGTGAGGCACGAAAACAGCGCATTGGCCTCGTGTATTAGCAACTCTGGAGAAGTGTGCAGGTAAAGATACGTGGAGCTAACGGGGTCTGGAGCTGATTGTGACTTTGATTTGCAATGGACACGACAGATGAACAGCTTACATTAAGACACGGAGCAGCAAAAGAGTATTGTGGGCCATAGCCTTCAAGACTGTTTACCATAACTACTATAACTCTCTCTCTCTCTCTGGAGGCCAGTATGAATTACGAACGCCTTCTTCACACTAGAGAAAGATTGTTAGTAAGTCCTGTCAGAGATAAAGGTTAGAAGGTTATACCCATAGAGGATAATTATGCCGCAGGATCTTAAAATATCGGATTTAAGAGAGAAGGTCGGCAAGAAACTTGTCGCATCGACATCTTTGTCTTATTTAGATTATTTGGTCTTCATTGTGTTTCTTCTGTACAACAGAGGGTTATCCAACTTCGTAAACTGTTGGTAGAGGGGTGTAGACTTGTTCGATGCTGCACAGTAGGTACGCGGGAGTTGTGTCTCCACGCGACATGATGGGATTATCGAAGTGAGAAAACCAGCGGAGTGCCCGTACAGCTGGTGAACATAATTACTCAGCGTGTGTTTGTGTTTGTTAGTGGTCTGTTGGCCAACTCGTTATAGAATTGTTACCTTGAACTTTGTTGCTTCTTTCTTGTGTGCATGTCTGAGTGGGACAGAACTCAATAAGGAAGCCACTAGCGTGTACGGATAAGCATAATCCTGGGCAACACTTTCGTTTATAGGTTTGTCAATGCATAAAGTAACTCACAACGAGCACATATATCTGTATATGGAATAATTCGGAAGAACATAAGTCTTTCAATAGACAAATGTGAGCATGAAATTGCATGTATCACTGAATTAAGGGCATTTCAAAATGTTCGGCATGCTCTGGCTCGCTGATCATAGCTAGACGGTCTTGTCTGAAGGCAGGTTCAATGTCAATCCAGTATTGTGACATTTATGGGGTGCAAAGCGCATATCAAATTGATCAGCCATCTTATTTGATCGGCTCAAAGTGATCTGCATGTTTCCTGAAGAAGAGGCAGATAAAAAATTGTCGTCTACATGTTCAGTATCAGTCGGCTTTCTCTCAGATAGAAACCCCACTTTGAGATCCCAGGGGCCTCCGTCTACTTTTTTTCAGAATATCGTCTATCACAAAGTCCAGCTGGAAGTAATATATCGGACATCCCTGTCAAACGTCATTTGGAGTGGAGACCGCTCGAGGCAGCTGCTCTTAAACACACTCGCACGCATGGTGGACATATAATAACAGACTTCACTAGGACTTCTTTACGATGGAGACAGTCCCAACGAGCATATCACGCAACTGAATCGGGAACAACCTTTAGATCTAAAAATACTATGACCGTTGCTTGAGAAAAATAATGCCATTGCCCCAGTGTCTCTTTCTAAATAAAGTTAGGATAGATACAACCACTATTAGGTTTTTTGTTCTCTTATCTGGTTCTCGCTTTGTCTCGAAAGTCGCCGCATTCTGAGACATACGAGCATCTTGAATACTTTAAGGACAAGCCTACTCCATGGTTGTCATGTAATATCCTAGCATCTTGTTTTGAAAATGAAAATAACTGTTAATCAGTATTAGTCATGAGGCACCTCTCCAGTCTGCTATATGGAACTAAGGAGTAGTCAGTTCAGACAACACTCCTCCATTTTTGAAAGTCGCCGGATGATAGAGACCCCCATATGAAGCCTCACCATGTTTCAATGATTTAAACTCTGTCGGGAAGGAACCCAGTTCCCCGAAAATACCGTTTTCATTTGCCTTTGGAAAGCCCTATCTCATTCTGTTCGAAGTGACCTTCATAGTCGGCACGGTCATGTGCAACTTCGCCCTTCACGAGTGTTCTCAGCCTTGTGCCAATTTCTGGCAGCCCGCCTACACGCTCGTCTTTTATTTTGGGGCGTCACTATACTGTCCGGCCCACTTCTGTCCCTGTTTTCTGACGACACAAGTCCTTTAAATAAGATCTAGTTTGTGACGTTGTTGTCTTCAGACTGGGTGACATAAAAAGAGTTCTCTCCGGAGGCCAGTCTTCTTTCCATGTTTATGCGTTCGTCTCGGACGGTTGGGTTGGCCGGGAAGTCACGAATTACTCTTGTTTACCCTGTGGTCCGTTGTTCATTATCGTTGGCCCTCGTTTCGTTATCTGCCGTTTCATTAACTGTTATTCTGTTGTCCGTTTACGCGCCCGTAGGCCGTAGATCCAACCACAACAAACTCCAGAGCCATTTCGGTCTTCGATGAAAGGTCGTCATAACTAACTTCATCGCCAACAGCTGGACGAACTGGTTCAGGCCAGCTGAATTGTTCTTCTAAGTGCTTAACCTATCTCTTAAGTTGCTGCGAAAGGTTGTAAACATGTCGACCATCTTTTTCACCTATAGGCGCACTATTACCTTGTCGACAATCGATGCAGCCACGAATCTTGAAAAACAGCACCAGGCTATTCCCTGATAAAAAAACCCCTCCTTCCTCTCTTTGGCTTGCTCGGAGAAGTGAGCCTCACTACCCTTACACAGACTCTTTATAAGTTTTGTTTTTGTTCACGGTAGTCCTCGCTGTGTTCAGAGTCTGGGGGGGATTAGTGGACACTTGTTCGTAAGTTCTGGTGAATCGTAATTACGAGCAAGTGTTCTCTAGGTAAATATTGAAAAAGGCGGGCACGAAAAATGGCATGACCTAGGTTACGACGTTCGCCGGAAACTGAGCGACAATCCTTAGCAGAGTAACGCCACCGATGGCTGATTCCAGTGTAACTAAGTTGCGTCCATGGTTGAGTTGTACAGGTTGGCCTTCATGTGACGCATTGCCGTCGTTTTTGCCGAAATACGCAACTCAGTGTATGTCCATAAGATGCACATACTTGTAACAGCCGACCGCCGTTATCAGATTGTCGCGTCCGGACATCAAACACCACTCAGCCACTTCTCCTCTAGAATGGGACTACCAAGTTGTTCGTCCGTACCACAGACATGTTCAACGATGCTCAGGTGTTTAGTTTATCTCAGAGCATCAACGAGGACATTGTATAAGGCATTCTTGACGGCATCTGAACTATTGTCTGTTGGAGTACACGTAGATATGACAAGTAGACGTCTATGTCGGTCGGCTGTTCTGAAATGCTAAGTTTGATAGTACACATATGACAGTCACTTGGATTTAATCGAGCGGGCTCTGTTCTGCCGTAGAGGTCTGCAATCCTCACTCCAGCAAGATTTGACTTTGTTATCAGATATCCCGAGAAGAAACCGCCGATCATAGCACTATCCACGGGGAATTCTAGAGAACTGCAACTTTAGGGTCGTAAGGGCGCGTTTTAAAGACAGCCCACATTCAGTTCAAGATTTGAGGGAGTGCTTGCCAGAGCAATTTGTAGACCTGGTTGTTAAAGAGTGGGACGTTAAAAGCACCCATATGTACTCGCTATCTTTGCTTAAAGATGGGAGAATTAGAAGCAGAGGGTGAAGTCGAGTGGACGGGTATGTGCGGTCGGCGATAATTTTTGACACCTTCTGGTCGTTTATGCCGCTCGATAGGGTTAAATTGAGAGACTCCATCTTGAGTCTCCGACTCAATAATCTGACCTGCGAAGCAACAGGAAATAGGATTTTCTTGGTCACCCCTACCCGGATCCAGTGACCAAGAGTCTGACTCATCTGACAGCGATCCGCTTTCCTGACCCGAGAGTGCACTGAAAAAGACGTTGATGTTTGATTCGGAACACTACTTCGTACGGTGTATGTATTGGAAACTACGTCGAACTCCTGCATTACGCCGAAGGTGTTTTCACCGCATTGCGTGATACGCCATAGATCACGGTCAGCCGTTGTACAATCATAATACTCATTTATTTAAGGACTCTTCTCCCTTATTTGGACACAATTCAGATAAAGCTAGACAAAGTTTAAACCGCGCATAACTTCATGGATGTTCTGAAAAGTTTAGGCCGAGTTGCTCGAACTGGAGGGCGTTCAGTAAAGTTCGGAATGTTGAAAAAATCTTTCTGAACAGATTGTTTTCGGTTACTGATATTTGATGATGCGCGCTCACTGAATATATTTTATTATGATTTATTCTCCCAACTGAACATGTGGTTAGGTGCTGTATTTGCAAGATCGTTAATTTGTCAGGAACGGTTACTGTATTGAGCTCGCGGCAATGATTGCGTGGATGTTATTTGTAACACGTACAAGACGACACGGCCTGTGAACTTTCAAAAGGAGGCATGGTCACGAGTTCGAACATATGTTGGGGTTTTATCCCATTAGTATTGTGTCGGCATTCAAGGTCCCTGGTGCTGACATAATGTGACATTAGTGGTCGTTGAGTAGATCCTAACCGATGCGCGAACGAGTTAAGGGTTTTCAGTGAGGAGGTTCACGGACTGCCTGAGTGCTGTAGGTTGGGCGTGTATGAGTGTTATTACTGCAAATGTTGCGTGCGTGCGTACAGCTGTTTTTCTGGGTTTGCATTCGATTAACTTACAGCCTCATAACAACCAGCCGATCAGAGTATCACAGAGAGTCTACTTCCCATACGAGATTATAACAGCAAGTCGCAGGGTCAACGAAGTTACCCATCAATACGGGCTGGCGTTAAGCTTTACCTGCTTGGTTGGTGGATAGCGTAACGTATCTAGCAGATCGACATTAATGAAACCAAAAATAGCCGTCCTATTTTGTAGCACGCTGCGCTTGGGAGATCTACCGGACATGGCGTGCTGCATGACCTTAGTGTATCCTGTTGAAGTCTTGGCGCAAGGCTGCTGCTCCTACTTCTTCTGAAGACGGCGTGGAAGCGTGACGTTCTTGGAATGCTGAGGTGTGTTGGATAGCATGTATCGTTACTTGTGTCACGCTTATATTATTAAAAGAGTCGAAAAGACGCCACCACGTGGTCAGCGATTCTAAATGTTTTGGCCAGAGTTTGTAAACAAGTAACAGTGGTTGATGCTTGCTCTCCTTCGAACGACTTTTCAAACTGGACTTCACAGAGGAAGGATCCATCTGTATAGAAGTTTCCTAGAAGTGGTTACATCTCCGCGATAAGGATGTAAGCCTTTTGTCGTCCTTTTCTAAGTCTTTAGAAAGTTGCTGCGCGCTGGTATCTTCAGAGGGCATAATCCGGTTGCTTAGTGCTTTTTAGGGTTTAATACTCGTATTCTGTCGGTTGACTTATCATGACTTCACAGCTCACCGCATTCTACTTCATTCATTCGTTGATAAAAATGATGCAGTACATAAAAAGACATTGTTACTGTTCTCCGTTTTCCAGAACAAAATCCTTTTTTGTTGAAATTCTAATATGGATGGCTTATCTCGTCCATCTGTACTATGGTCAAAAAAATCAGGGGTTCGGTGTGATGAAGACTCATGATTAGAAATGTTGGTTTTGTCTGCATGAGTGCGTCAACAAAATCGTGTTTGCTATAAGAGATTACTGGTATACTGAAATTCGATGGATCTGAAGTCTCGTTGGGGTCATTGCGATATGGAAAATGAAACTCGTTTCCACCCGTTGGCGCCAGATGTTTAAATGACAGTCTCTTCTTTTCCATTAGGAAGTCGAACATGAGCATACTTTCCGTCGCACTTCGTTATTTCCACTTCTTCCATCAGAAGACCGTATTCTGACGACCTTGCGTGTTTTTTTTACAAAAATACTGGCCACGTTTAGGGAAAACATCGACATCATCACATCTGAGATAAATTTACAATTGTCAAAAATCACCCGTTTATGCGGTGTTATTTCATTTATAGTAAATAAAACCGTAAGGTTTAGTCCAGTCTTTCGACTTGTCCACTGACTTGAAGGCTGTAGACTGTAGTATTGCTGGTAGCTATCCTTTTACTGTGTAAAGGCCTTTCAACCGCGCGGACATAAAAGAAGGTTATCGCTATGTATGTACATAAGACAGCATACCGAACAACGATCGTGAGAGCAAGCAATGAGAAACAGAAATCTGGAATATTCGTCTATCACAAGGACTACATAATAGCTAAAAATGTTGGAAGAAAATGATCCTTTGAAAACCGCTTTTAACCTTTCGTACGATTGGTTTACCTTAATTAAGTTTCCACCAAGCGGTTTATAAAACAGCTTTCACTTCTTCGCAAGCTGAACAACGCGAACCACTTAATTTTGCGTTCAGCAGAGAAAGCGGCTAATTTTCAGAACGTACAAAGTGAAGCATCTGAATGCGTCAAGACAATCGTGAAGCTCTCCAAGGGACATAGACTTCGTTGATACCATGCGAAGACTCATCAACTAAACGTTTCACTCTCCTTGGTTCTACTCTGTTTCGAAGCTGTAGGATGCGACTTCAGTTTCCTATCATTGAAATTTATTTCACTTAATTCTGTCTATGGGATTCAACTCATACATATGAACAGATTTTTATCACTAATCTACTGGAAGTAAATGCCCCGCAAATGGTGTCTTCATTTTCGAATGGTTCCAACTGTTACCTAAGCTTCCTTTTGTACAGCTGACTGCCGGTATTCACCTTTTGATAATTTTCTGGAGAATAAAACAAGCAGTTCCTCATTTTGTCTGATTGGCACTCATCGCAAACTCGAAGAAGTCTGTTTCGACGAATTCTTACGAAAAAAGAAATGACTTGTTCTTTACTGGGGGATAGTTTCTGTCCGAAAAATGAAAGAATAAGTGGAAGTATTAGGCGAACAAGCAGACGGTACGTTTGTGAGAAGTTTAGACCGCGAGGAGGGAACAGATTTTGAAGATGTTGCAAACATTCAGGGTTCGATTTGTTAACCGTTGTGGAAACTTCGTAGCCCAGTAGTTTAAGTTCCCTGGCGGATATAACGTATCTTTCAGAATTTTCCTGCGACTTCAACGATGTTAGATAAGTTTACGTTGTGAGTTTTTCTGCCGTCTTTATGTATTGTAATGTTGTCGGTGTGGACGGAAGTTGCCACTTGTTCTTTTTTTTATCATAGTGTCAATTGTTCATTGAAAATCGACAACACTGCGGGTTGCTCCGAACCCAATATAAATTCTCCCACGCTTCGAAGACAATATACGTTTTCTCCTCTTTCGTGATAGACATTGGCGCTGTGCGCTGGAACGTTTCTACAGCTAGCGCCTTGCTTGTTTACCACAATAGTTGACTCAGAGAACAGAGTAGTGGGCAGTGATATATATATTGCAGGTAGATCGGGAGATCGAGATACAAATGAAGCACAACAGAAAATGGTGCACCACAAACCATCAAACAAGCAACCAGAATTTATTTTGACCCTGAATAGTCGAATAAACGGGAAACTGCCAACGTGCAACCAAACACTGTCTATGTTGCTGACGATCAAGCTAAACAACAAGACAATTGGAACACATGGTAAACCGGGAGTGTCTTTACATTTCACAAGTCGAATGCACTGTACACAGCATAATTAGATGCTTTTTCGCTCATGTCATCAAGCCTTAGTAACGAACATGCATCCAGCTAATTGCTTCGGTTGTTGGTCTGACAGTGGTCGATAGTCAACCGGTTTACAGTTAGACGACAGATTTCTAAACAGAAAAGACTTGAACAACCGACAAGCCATAGTGAAAACAGATTTTCGCATGTAACTGTGTCATAGCTTTCGAATGAAGCTTAAGACAACCGTGTGTCGGGGAAACGTATGCACAAAGAGCGGGGATGACGATTTACTTTAATTCGAGCTAGCGGTTGTTCTTGTGCTGACTGTTGACAGGTCGGTGACATCGAGTGTTACTTGATAAGCTAGTAAAAGCTACTGTGATCTTACCCTGGAATTTTCCAGTGACCACATTTGTCTTGTTACAATCTCGGCAGAGCTGCAACGGTCAGAGCTTTAGGTACCCACGATTGCTCGCACTAGCATTGGGCAGGAATTTGAATGCCATCGGAACGGTCACTGAGGAGATTAAGGGATTTGCTAGTGATGTAACATTTTCTGAGTATGTTTAAGACCCACAAACTTCGTGAAAACGGTCTTCATTTTTAGAAAGTTTACAGGCCGAACCTTTCGGCATACCTTAAATTCGAGGATGTCTGCCATTCCATTGCTGTTTCCGTCAGTAGATACTTTGTTTTTAGATGGCGGTGGTGAATAGTCACCGTCTGGGAGCTGCGAGCTCGATCATAATTAACTTCAGGAATAAGATACTGTTTTCCTGAGGGTTACTGACTTGTGGTTTTACACTGTAAACCGTTGAGAATGGCGTTCTTGATAGGAATATCATGATGTGGTTTAGCAAAGGCAGATTTTAACTTACCTTCTCGCTATTCATTGCAAATTTCGAAGGTATTTTTGTGAAAGATTGGCCATCCTCTTTTTTTCGTACGCTGACATGAGGGAAAGTTCTGAATTCATGTTTCATGTGGGTTGTCTCGAGGATTCATAAAGTTGATTTAAAGTTGGAACACTTGACAACATACATCCAAACTGAACTATATGGTCAGCTGGAGTATCCAGTGCCCTGAGTCCGAGTACATCCGTAGTAGTGAATTAGTGTGCAAACGTTGTTTATAATCGAGACCATTGTCCCGAGGGTATTGATCGGGTCAAAAGGATAGTTCTGTCAGTAAGATCCTGAGGGATTAAATTTTAATTTGTCCGGTCAAACCCAGTGATTTAGCAGTACCAGCTATTGGGAAGACGTAGGGCCCATAAAAAGATTTTTTTTCATCTTAAACGTCTACTGGTGTATGATAAAGAGAGAACAGTTAACTTGCGTCACAAAGTGGAATAATGCAGTGGCAGCAACGACGTCTCAATAATACAGCTAACCATCATGCTTTATTGTGATTTCCTTCGACAATGTGAACAACCGGTACGGTTTTGTTTGATGGGATGAGAGTGCGTTCTCAAAAAAGTTTGTCTACACGTGAACAAACTAGAAAAGAAGATCCATTTAGGAGGACTTGAAGATCGAGAAAGCAATAGTACTGGGGTAGGGACATTCAGAGAACAATCAGACAGGTTTTTGATTACCCTGTCATGGGCTATCACAAGTTAATAGGTAAACTTAATTGAAAATGTCTAAGAAACGATTTTATCTCATGTACACATGCAGAAAGATAAATTGCCATTTACGTGCGTGTTAAAAGGTATAAAAGAACACACGAAAGTACAGATGCTAACCTGTAACAGTGCGCTCAAAAGTTTTCTGACACACCAATTAATGAAACTCTCCAACTGTAGCATGCCCTGTCTGCGTTATACTGTCAAAATGTATACAGCACTGATAAACAAGTCTTCAGGACGTCTGCGCTGTGTATTGTCAATGACCCTATAAGAGGGTGTACATAGCGAGGCACGTCAGACCAGCTAGGCTCGGAGCCAGTTGGAATTTCGTTCTACAATACAAGCATCAAACTGTTAGTTTAACTAAGTCAAAAACATTCAGATTTTGACTTGCCAAAAAGGTACAGCGAATTACGATCATCAAAATATTGTCCAATTTAGTCACTGCATTTGCCAGTTGTTGTGCTCTTGGTGCATGCACTTTGAATATGATAGGACAAATGGTTCGCTTTTGTTATTATGCATGAACTGCAAAGTTCATGGGTTGTATACTATTGGAAAAGGTATAGTAAGTGCAATGATTGCACTGTTATGTAACGTTGTAGCACTCTTGTATTAATTTACTGGTTTTGGCTCGTATTTTACTTCCCACAATGACCGCGTTATTTTTTGATTTCTTACTTTTGAGGTTGTTAGTATTCCGTATTTCATGTTGTCTGAAGTTCTATAACTATCGTTCAAACGCTTACAACTATTGATTGTCGCCCTACAACTGAGCGTCAGAAAATGTTTTTGTTTTATCCTGTCGATTAACACGCTTGACCTAATCAATCAAGCAGGAAATTAACCTGAGAACTACTCAGTGACGGTCAATAAATCTTTATTTTCCTGAAACTATGATACATATGCAAAAATTCTATATGCAATATGCTCCTCTAAGACCGAAAGGGCTCTTGCCTGTGTTCACTCTGAATGGTGAGTCCAGGATTGTTGTGGGGCTTTGTTTACTGTGGGTATACCACAGAATGCAATGATGTTGAAGGCGCTGGCGAGACATCCGTTTCGTTAGAGCATTCAGGGTGTAACACGACTGTTTGCGTGTTATTGTTCCAAGGCTGCGAAAGTTAACCACTGCGCGTATTGGATTTCCGTGATTTGTCTAGTTTCAACAATTCTGGCATTCTGACCATTGCTCATGTGACCCCGGTGACATGCAAACAATGATGGAGTAGTGCTAAGTTTTTTGGGAACTAAGCCCATGCCTTAGTGTTGTGATATTAAGAAGCTATCCCCAAGTTTGTTAGCAGTCGTATCTGTTCCTTTCCTCGGCTGGCATCTGATGTCCAAATTGCAGGCAATTTTTTTGCCCTTGTTTGCCTCCGCTTATTCGTTTTGTTAACTACGTCTGTTTCATGGTTTTGAATTGGCAGACAGCTCGTTCACAGACGTATCTTGCTTCGTTGAACAGGGGCCAAATTGTGCGGTTCTTAAACGGCGCACGCATTAGATGTGATTATTCCGATCACTGGATCAACAAAATGTCATTATAGGTTGAATATGTGCTGTCTAAGCTGTTGTCGTAACGATAAATTACAGATATAGTTGTTCGGAAAAGAACTTCTTCGAGTTTTTGAAACAACTGAGAAGTTTCCTTGTTGATGAGTAATGTGCCCTTCTGTTAATGCTGTTTCCACTGTCATTGTTAAAAAACCCTTTAACTTTGGACTGCTGAACACTGGCTTCAGACAAATATCTGTCCAAGAACCTGTAAAACCGTATAATCACTCTTAGGTGACATTTCTGTTATAGTAAGTTTAAGCAGTAACACAAAAATTACCACCTTTGTTCGATTTCTTGGGATAGACTTTTTTTAAATTTTCGCCATCTGACTTGAAAGCACTGTAGGTTGTAGTTAATTTCATCATTTGAGAGACGAAGTACTGAATTGCTACGCTGTTTCAAACGCTGCTGATTCCGTTGTACCGGTTGAATGGTGAACATTTTTGACGCAATTCCTTTGCAGCTAAGAATCCGATTAATAAGAAATAAACTAACTGTTCACCCACCATGTACACACCATTATTTTTTACGTTACCCGTTGCATTTCCATAGTTGGATTGTCGCATTACGAATGTCAACCAAAACCGAATTCATGGCTTCATTACAGTTCTCCTGACAAATATCTGTCGAAAGTCAGTACTGAACGACCCGATGTTTAAGTTGTGCTTTCTTTGGCGATTTACCTGTACCAACAGGTAGTTGCATTGAAGGATGAGCGTAACCTTCATAATGGAAAGTTTCACTTATTTCAAATTTTGGCGAATTTGACTTTCTAAGCTGGATGATGAGAGTACTGGTATAGTTGATTTTAATGGCCAGGCTGTGGCAATTGTCACATCAATTTCGTATGTCGTTTCTAGCCAACACACTTTCGTCCGTGCTCAACAATCCAGGGAAGTTTTGAGTGGTAAATTTTTGTGACAAATGTCTTCGTGTTTGTCATCGAAAACAGTAAGTAAATTATGTTTGAAAAGTTGGATAGATCACGCTGAGTCGGATACTAGTTACCTGCAACCTCTTGATACATCGTCGTAGGTTTTCAAACGGTCCTCGTTAGATCTTTAATAGTAGAAACTATTGTAGTTAAGGGCCGTGCATGTATTGACTGTGTTTGTTGATTGTGTTAACTCGTGTGCAACAGCATACGTCAGCGTTGCGGTAGATATAGCTCATCTCATGGAAAAATTAATTCATTCTAAAAGCTCCACGCATCGTGTTGATCATCAGTGTCGTAATTATTTGGTTAAAACATCGCATAATGAACGATACTGTTTATGAGCGTTTCTTCAAAGTGCGTAAATCCGGGATGCAGATACACTTGCTGATGTCGCTTCGGTGTTTTGGACATGTTTTGCGAACTCCTGTCTATCGCGTCTTACACGCGACTCGGGTTAATCCGGAGACAATAGTGTTTTGGTTTCCTTTCATCCTATCTGGAAAACGGTGTGAGCTGTGAGGTTTGTGAGCACGATTAACTTAAAGGTGAACTGCCTCGTATAGTTTCCGTTGTTTG
>LUCH01000600.1:167926-179120 GCA_013368495.1 Paragonimus heterotremus | reverse complement strand
TAGTGTTCTCCGAAGCTCCGTTAAGCCGACGCTGGCTCTCTGTTGGCAGAAGGTGTTGATGCAATCAATTCTGTTGCCTTGGCACTGAAACTGTTTAACTCTAAGTGACATTCGTTCGTTACAGTGTATTGTCGCCCTACGCTAAACCTATATAACTAAATTTTATACCGAGTTGTCTGTGAGAATAAACGAAATTCTTCCATCTCTCAATGTATCTGTTCTTTCCTTCTTGGTGTGCTACAACTTTGTAGACATTATCTAGTCTAGACTGGATCAATACGAAAAACTAAAAAGCATTTAGCACAATCAGTTTAACACATTAGAAACCCATAGGGTATTCTTAAACACGAATGCTTACTTGAAATATTTGATCCGCAATCTGTTTCCCGTCCGCTTGGGTCACAATCGGATGTTTGGCGAGGTCATCGTAAATCCGTTCAGCCTCTGTTAATTGTTTAACTTGTCCCATGTAGTTTTTGGCGTCATCCCTGCGGTTTTAAAAGAGAAAACAGTGAACATCCCAGTAAAGCTGGCAACGTTAGGTTAGTTGCTGAGTTATAGGTTTGTTTGTTTTGGTTATTGTGTATGATTCCCCTGTGTTTGACACTTTTGAGATACAAAGAAAGTCCACAGACAATTGCCATAATCGCGGGTCCCAATGTGCAATGTTTCAAAGTAGTATGTAAACACAGATCGAATCATGAAGCTATGACAGATAGCTTTTCAGTGGATGAAGAAGTCTCTCAAAAACATGGAAGAATCAACAGGTTGAGTGTACTGATGGCGGCCACGTTCGAAAGCCCTTGATGTTCACCGTGAGCGGCGTTAACACGTAGAGAACTTGAGGTCTTGTGAAGTCTACTTTTTAGCCAGCGAAGTTTTGGTAAACACTTAGACCATTTGCTGGTTTATTGTGTTTTCCTCCGTGTGTTTTCCATCGGGTGTACATTCAAAATCGGTGACTCTAAGGCAATACACACGAGCTGGGATATGTCGGTCAACTACGGTGGTGCATGACGGGTAGATTCTGCTGATTGCCCTGAAATACATGTGGGTGGTCTAATGTGACAGCAGTATTGTCAGCTGGGTGGTTTTATTCAGCTTTGTCACGAACAAAGTGATTGCCGTTTAATTGAAAATGTGACCGGACTGCCAACTGAGAACAGATTGCGCAACTCGGCAAAACAAAGGGAAACAAATTGTTTTTGGATTTTGATGATCAGTGGAAACCATTGGCGATAAAAGTCTATACGCAAGGTCTTGAGTTGCGTGGATTTGTCGTTTTATTTTACAATACTAATCCTACTTAGCTAATGTGCTCACTGTCAATGTTTAGCATTTACATGTAGTAACCTTCATCAATAGATAAAAGTTGCAGCCATAAAAACGATGATATGATGCCTATAATGTAAAACATGGAACTTTAGTTATAATAATTAATTCACAGTAATCTTCCGTCGGAATTAGGTACGTGGTGTACACACTCGAGGGTAGAAGCTGTTTTTCGAGCTCAGTCGATCTCAGCTGATTGACGGCTGTCAGGACCAGTAGTGTTATAGTAAAAAACACTGTCGGGCTTCGAAAATAACTTACTTCGCTTGACTGAATGTAATCGTACACATACACAGTTACAAAATGGATCAATACATAGGCAGCAGCGTCACACGAAGAAGCAAACCAACACACAAACATTGCATATATGCATATATTGACTAGGTGTTTATCTGACAAGAATGCTTTACTTAACGCAATGAATGTTAGTGTGCCAAAATACGATGATTTGAGAAACAACCCTTTCATGTGAAAATTTTCCATAGCGCTTTTTCAGGACTCTGAAAGAGTGACGAATTAGTCAAAAGTCATTGTGTGTCCAGTTCTAACTTACACACATTCGACTTCTACATGCCAAATGGAGCTAAGCGAGCAGTTCTCAAAGTCATAAATCAGCTAGGTCCGATAAAGAGGAAATTACAAATTACAGTGATTTATCATGCATAACGTCAACTGGTAAACACTGAGGTGCCAAGTACGACAGGATGTCTAGGATTAGACAAGTTCATCTCTTCCTGGAAATATTTCTAACCTTGCATTCTGAGCGCGAGCGACCAGGTCAGACGAAATCTTTCGGTTTTCTTCTGTTTCTTTGAGAACTTCTTGCACGCGGTTTTCGAGTTCTCTGGCCCTTTGTTCCAGTGTTTGTACAATTTGTCGAGCTTCAGTGAAGGTCACATTGAGTTTGGTGGTTTGGACAGATTTCAGATTCTGAAAATTCACAGGAACCAGCTAAAATGACTCTTGTGTAAACAGAACTAACACAAAATTCCACACACAGCCGTGCGGTCTACGTGCAATATCGATCACCATAAGTGAATGTCCTGTGCGTTACGAAGGTGACAGGTCAAGCTTTGTTGTGCTCACAAGAACACTGTAATTTGCCTGTATGCATATTGTATAATTCCGTGCACGTTAATCGTATTACTGAATCGATCAACTATCAGCTTACACACGCGACCCAGAAAGTATACCTAAGGTTAAATATCGCCCAATGACTGCAGAGAATTCGTAATCCATTCGGTTCACTGTTGTAACGAGCCGTCCTGATACTGAGCAACATGACATTGACTAAGCTGGCTACCTTTTCTAGTAACATCCCTACGCCAGCTCTAAAATGTGCGTTCATCCGGCTCTGGATTATTGACTTATCAATGCGGTGACTGAAAACTAGTGTGTATAGGCCTCTCTGGTGGCACGTGCTTAAGGTACATAGTGCCTATTCAATCGATATTTGAGTCACACATCGTGTGCGCACTTGTTTGGAGAGTAATGAAATCCACATCCATAGAGTGATCTTGCTACTCTGTCTTAGTCACTTTTTGAGACCCTCATCAATTCACTATCAATAAACAAGTGTCAAATAAAACACTTCTATATTGTGACTTACAATGAGATCTCATATAAAATTATAGACACTGCAAAACTAGTTCTGAAATACTGAGTAGACCATACGAGTCCCGGAAACGCATAGACTGGTAAACGCTACATTACGTACTTCATATAAATTAAACATCACCACAGTTGATCGCAGCTGTAAAATTCAGAAAGACTTTCTAGCATGCCCCTTTCGACGAGAAGCACCAAGCTCGACTTTCGCTCTCATTAGTGCTCGTCACTAGTGCATATCCTTACCACTGTCGGGACTAAAACTCCGGCCACGCTGTTCATGGGGCAACCATGTTGACCACTGCGCCATTCGCCTCACATTAGGCACAACCGAATTTTCATATGTGAACGCTCAGCCACGTTCGCTTGTGAGTAATGCTCTGACTCTTCGATCGCCTCGAGAGGAAACACAGTAACTGGCCTGTTAATTTCAGTTGATGACCTCTCCACTAGGACTTCTTTCCAAGATGCTCAACAAGGGAATGATTTCTTCAAGTCGGTGAACAAGTTACTGACTTTTGTGATTTCACTTTTATATATGGTGTTGCTGTCAACAGTTTACTCTTCGCATGTGCCACATTATTCTAACAGATTACCGAAACGGGTCTTCCCGTTGTAGACAACCATTAATGAATTACCACAAGTTAAAGTCGTACAGAATTTTCTACATATTAAATGGTATATGTTTGCACAACGAATTGAAGCGCTGGCTCACAAGGACTGAACAGAACACAAACGTCTCGGTTTTCAGTCAGGGTTATCAAGTCATACTCGAGATAACAACCACGAACTGTTACACATCAAGTAGCATCATCGCGTGGCCAACGTATATCGTTAAAGTGAAAACAGTGGACGGGTATTTACGTAAACTACGCTCAGAACTTCAGCTGAATCTCATCGATATTACAGAAATAGTGAAAGCCGTGTTATAAAACGAGGAAACCACCTGAGGATCACTTAGGACAATCTCTGGTATTGTCTTGGGCTTTTCTAAAGATTGTACCTACCGGTTCGTCTAGTTGACGTGATTTCATTCAGTGACCTTTGCTACATCTTCTTCCCCAGGACACTGCGCATTTCTGGTAAACCTTATTATCTGTATATGACAGACGAAGGTGGCTTACATGGCATAAGTGGCTGTATAATTAGATGTTTGTTCACTGCTAGTCGGGTAACAGTTTTTGGCATATTTAACGGACTAAGTCTAAATTTCGTAACAAAAATGTACGCCGTATAGTGAACAGAGGCTGACCTGAACAGAAGTGTTAAAAATTGTACAAAAATTGTAGATTTATTTTTCACAGTGTGTATATCCATTTGTTTTTTGAAATTCAAACATAGTCCGATCAGTTGTGACAAGGAAGAGTTTTCATTTATTTTTCATAAATGGATTTTTCCTTTAAATAAACATCTACATTATAGCTAAACTTTCATAGATGTAACCAAAACCTGGTAACTGAACACACTCACTTGATCGAAGCGTTCTTTGTTCAATTCGCTGTACAATGCGGTGTAATTTTTCACCTCCTTAATCAGCGTATCGGTCAGATTGTACATGGTTTCTAAACGGCTTTTTAGATCGTGCAATTCCGCCATCGCGTTGACAACTGTTTCTTCAGCTTCTTTACGATCTGAGTGTACCTGAAAATGAAATATTCCTAATCCATGGCTTTTGGTTCTGAGCAATTTGTGGGGACTAAAAAACTGTTACAGGTAGTATAAATTAGTTTGACTCCTTATACCATTCTTCTTTGTATGTGACAGACGTACTGAAATACACTGTTTAAGGAACACTACGGGAGCATTTTTCAATTGGGTCTTGAAGATGCGGTCTGCTGAACAGTCAATGTTGTAATCATCTAAGACGTTTAGGTCAAGTAGCGTGTGAGCCAAATATTTGTAACCATGATACCTACCCGGGCGATACTGGGGTGATCACCTGCTGATCTGTCCTACCATGCATGTACTGCTCATGTTAGTCCTAAATACATATCAGATAAGTATCTGTCTGACCAACCACATTAGGACCGGTTAATGCTCGGTGATGGTATAGGGTCGTTCACGGTTTATTTCTGAGCTATCGATATCTGAATGTTGTTCACCTGACCAGTCTGTCTTATCTTTTAGAAGGGATGTTTCTCGAATTTCCAACTTCACTTCTGTTTTGTTTTCTCATGCCTGACCAAGTATTCTTCCGTAACTTTATAGAACATCATCCATTTACGATAAACATGTTCATGCCTGTTGCTCAAATGTTAATACAATAGAATGACTGGCAAGTGACCAGATGAAAAGTCGCTGTCAACGCATGTAAAAAATGAGCAAATACATGTAGCAACAGTTAAGCGTACGAGCTAAATTTGGTAGTCAAATATTCATATCGGCTTTACATGCCACAACTGAACTGACAAAAAGAGACCGTGGTTTAAGCCTATGTCTTTCGTTATTTATCAGTATCTTCGCAATTATCCCATGAATCATAAAAAAACAATTGGGATGTTTGACAAAGTATCAATCTAGGGGTGCCGCGTGTGTTGTACATTTCTAAAACAAAATGGCATCAAGACAGGATATCTCATTTACACCTTATAACAGATAATCGAGGTGGTATTTTTAGGTCTTAACGTTAGCATTAGAACGTTAATTGGCTATTAGTATCGACGACCATAAAGAAATCAGAAAAGACAATTGTAGCTGACAACTTTAACAGTGTAAGAAACTGTGTCTATCAGATGTGAAGCAGTTCATGTAAGTAATACAAAAGGACACTTAAGTGTTAATTCGCAATACAGAGGTGATATATCGCCTAAGGCTTACCGGCTAAACAGACGATGGTGTTGTTAATTAAACAGCCTGTTTTTTTGTTCGATTCTTCCTGATAGCCGGCCACTGACTGATTATTGTTCGGTGTCCCAAAGGATAACGATCAGCCGAAGTACACCAACATAAAAGTGTATACTGGTGTTGATAGTGTCGTCCATTTACCTGGGAGGAAAACTAGACTACTGTGTGTGGGGAGAGCTTATCATACATGCTACAAGTCTAAGAAGCTTCCTAAAATCATCTGATTAGTACAACCGACTCTGTGCGCACAGCAACGTAATATCCTGCAAGCCACCTTGACTACAGGAGATGTCAAGAGAACCTCAAAACAGGTTTCAAACCTCCATGGAAGCTGCATTCCAGATCCACATTTTAGTACACTTGTAATCCACTTGTAATCCACTTGTGAGTCCTACAGTTAACCGGTAGAAACACTAAATTTCTACGCAAATGACAAGTAAAACTCGAAGGCTTTTTATGAATAACTAGGTGTGTTTGTTGGAAAACGCCGATTATTCAATTTACTAATGAATCCACGACAGTCCACAAACAACAAACCTTGTTTACAAATTGTAGTTATTACCTTTGAAATCAATGCTTCCGCCCGATATACACCTTGAACTGCATTAGCCAAGCGAGTATGGAGTTCCAGGTTTTGTTCCATCAGATTGCGCAATCGACCACCCACACTTGCATTGCAACCCTCATTGACTGCACATCCACCAATTAGACCAGTTTCGTAGTGCACATCTGTTGCCTGGTCAACAAATTTGGACGGAAATCCGCCCTCGGCACTCCGAAGGACGCGTATCAGAGCGGCCGATTGTAGCCCAAGCCAGCGAGATACCGGGTCACAGGCAGCCCCACCACAGTTAGATGGACATAATTTAGAGTCAACGTGTTCCGGTGGTGGCAAATTGTTGTCACCACACAGCTGGTTTACAGAAAAATCAGCCAAAAACAGAATATATAAGCTTTATACCCATATTAGGTAGCACACAATGACAAATTAATCAATGTATCAGTTCAAACCGCAACGTGCGTGTGTGCTGTGTGACAGCCGGACACCCCGTCAGTCAGCTGAAGGATAGTTGAAAATGGACGCACTTTTTAGGTAACCATTGAGCAAAGTTTTCCAGCCAAGTGGTCTTTCTCACAAGTAGGTATAGGTGAGTACGATGAAAACGTCCTGCAGACAATGGCTACTATCTGGTGGTTTTAGTCGTTTGGGTGTTAAAAGCTGAATGTAAGATTGCTAAGTCAAATCATTTTTCAAAGTTGGGGTTGGATCAGTTAAGTCAAGCTCACTCGGCAAAATTTAGATTGACACAGTCTTGATTTAACTATCCTCCAGTCTAGCATGAGGAACGACACATTTATGGAACTGCTGAAACCAGTGTTTGTGTGCATGAAGTGCGTAGGTTAGACCTACTTTCCGGTTTCGCTTTAGTATAGTAACATCTAACCACCAGCTGAGCCAGACTCGTAAGGTATTTCTTCGATCCGGTAGATCGGCATAGATGAAAGCTAAGTCGCAAATGCTGAAACACTGTTGAAACTTAACCTGAGAATAATCTTTTATTTGTATTCCTTGTTTCTAATCAACCACCAGAACTTCAATCACTGTGTTTTACTCATCCCCAGTTTGTTTCGTTGAGCCAATCTTTCACCAGACTGTGACATAGGTAGCCGATCTTGACTTGGCTGACGTGCATGACTGAGTTCATCTTGGTCTTTACCACCTCTGTTCAGAATCTAGGGTCATCGTGAACGCTCGTCCTCCCCGCACATACAGTTAACAATGTCATGTAAATTTTTGGATTCACTCTTGTTTTCAAAGTGGCGATCCATTTTCGAGTTACATGTAACTCAAGTAGCAGACGTGAATAGTCGTAATTACCTTACTCTCTATTTGCATCTGGACAAACGATTGAAGCACTCATATTAAACTTTATCTGCACGGTTGCAGACTGTGCAACCAAGGCTGTGGTTCGAAGGACTAATTTGCAGTTTATCTAGCAGCGTCTTTTGTTGTTGTTCTACTTTGTCTTACGAACTGTTTACATCGTTTTCGTTATTGTGTGAGTACACTGAGAATCTCCATGCCCCATACGTGCACATACTAGGTTTTGTATGGTGAGCTGGGTTTGGCAGTTGAGAGGTTGCTAAGCATCTGAGACAAACTCAAGTTTGGCCACAAGAAACACAATCTCTTATGGAACTTCGAGTCTACTTCACGTCTAACAAGATATGCAGTGATAACCTTGCTTCATCATTCGGATTCCAGCTCGGAAGTCTGCAGTGCCCGACTGAGACGAATAAAGTTCGACTATGGAATGCCCTTTCAATCTGACAGCAGCTTTCGGTGCGCCACGTATCACAAGATTAGCACTACTCACAAATATACCTCGCAAGAATAACGCGCCTTTCGGCCGGTTAGAACACGTATTGACAGCTCTCTGTCGTTGATTACGCGGTGCCGTCAACATGCACACCGAATTATACAAAGACATCAGTCAGTTAGAACGGACAAATGTGCGTATGCTTAAGAATACGTAATTTAGCTGTTTGGTCAGAGGTCAAGATCCATTGCTGTTCCACTTCATCACTTAGTCTGAGGTTTTCAAATAAAAGCTTTCAAAGAAACAACAGTACGATTAAGTTGCGCTGACTATCGTACATCATTGTTGGAAAATGCATATAAAATAAGCATCTTGATTAGAATGCTTAGTTCGAAAGTTTTGTTGCAAAGAATTATCTTCTTGTTTCATTACACAACACAAGTATTCCGCGTGAATGCGCATTCAAGGTCCTTGCAAGAAAGTATTATTTTACTTCTTAAATAGCTTGCAAATGACTGAGTACGCTCACATGCAATGAACTCACCATACGGTTTGTTTGTCGAATCTGATCTCGAAACTCGCCAATCCTTCGATCCAGCTGAGCCCAATCGTCATTCAACGTGCTCCCACGTGAATTCACCGCGTTCAGTTCAGCTTTTACTCTATTCAAATTGCTTTCCATAGATGCACGTTGATACTCGATCGATTCTTGCATCATTTTGACTTGTTTACCGAAATCTGAGGCACGTTGTACAGCCAACCAAGCACCTGAAAATTTAAAGCAGGCGAGAAAATGTATGCAAAGGTTGTCATTTGTTTTGCTGTGCACTCTCATTCACGGCATCTAGTTTTTCAACACGTATATGGGAAGTTTATTGTATATTCCTTCCAAGGACAAATGGAGACTTCACACATATAATTAGTATGTGCACAATGAACGTCCTTTCCTCCAATTATTTGAGGTTCAGTGGAAAGCGCGGCTGTACAACGGCGCTTACGATGCGCTTAATGGGATACTGCTGACTCACTGGCCTACATTCCGATTGAACCAGCTTCGTTCTCCAGGTATTCAGGTTTTTGTCGAGCTTAGCATTTGGATCGCAAACTCACCGACGATGTTAGCTCAATCAGTACTGAAAAATTTACAACCTAAGTTCAAAAGGTTGACAAACAGCTTGCGAGACTAAATGTCTTTGTTTGAATTCCTGGACATGGAACTTGATCAAACCTATTTGGCTGTGGTCAGCACGCTCGGAGTCTTGTTGGCCATCTGACGAGACGAGGCCTCGTTTCTCAGACCATAGGTGTGAACGTTTCAGGCTGAATTTGAACACTGGGTTATTGACTACGGTTCTTCTACACTCACCATCATACATCCTGTTTTCTTTCCGACATAGTGAAGTGTATAAATGGAGCTCGTTGTGTCTGACTGCAACTTGCACTTCTACGAAAACGATTTTAGCTATATACGTTGAAAAGTATTCACAAGTGACTGAAACCGTCGCACCACCGTAACGTCTTCAGTCAACCCTTTCGAAAAGAAGTACCATACTCGTGTTCCGCTTTTGCTAGGGCTCATCAGCAGTGCATATCCTTGGCAAGGTCAGTATTAGAACACCAGACACGCTTTTAAGAGGCAACCTAACTTATCACTGCGCCATTGCTGTCATATTGAGGACGAGTTATCATGCGCAAACGCTCAACCACATATGCTTATATGTAATGCTCGATTGCCTCGAGTGGAGACACAGTAACTTTAGTCAACTCCAATCAGTGATACAACTATAACTTCTCTCCCAGGTGAAATCACGGAACCCAAGAAATTGTTGGGTGATATTTTGATTACAAGTGCATGGTAATTTAAGTTGTATTCATTTAACGACTATACAGAGCGAAGTGGATTACTTATTAGTAATGTTTACTTACACAAAAACCAGTTCCAAACATATTACATATAAGCTGTGGTGAGCGAAAAACATCAACCACTCACTGGTAAGACGGTTCAGCTACTATAAAAACGAACTTTGTGTTTTGTTGGTTTCTTAACGATATGAAATAATGTAGTCCATGGATAAATTTGAAGATCCCAACAATCATGTGAGATATACACTCAAATACAATCAATTATATGCAGGAAATGGTGTAGGAATATTTGAACGTGTGGTAGCCTATGGTAAAAGTGATCAATCGTCATCCAATCGTATGAGTGAAAATAATAATAGCAGATGCAGATGTAGATGTGATGTGGAAACAGGGAAAGATACATAAATAAGAATAGGAACTACATTCAATCTATATATTCTCGACCTATAATGCTACCTTGGCGAGATGGTCGGGCTTGTGTACTGTTTTGATCCGGCGGGTTATGCTGACTAGGACTCCGGTCCTTCCAGGTGCAACTTTGTCAGATAGGCCAAAGGGGAGCAGTCAGACGAAAAGCACTTACACTCTGTTAGGGCGCCCAATCTGTGACCGTCCCAGGGCGCCTCCGACGTGAAAAACTGTTCAAATCGGATGAGACTTGTTATACCGCTAGGCACACGTGCGAACCTAACTCTTTCCCATGATATGGTGGGAATGTGTGTACATTATGTACCCTATAAATGATTTGAAAATTGTCGTCCTAGTGGCACACGTTTTGGGGCGGAACAAAGCTTTTTATTTTGAACGAGTCTTTTTGGCTTGCCTTGGGAGCTAATACGAGACAGTCGCGGTAATATTCGGGATCGAGATTTTCGTGTTAATATTTACTGGGACAAGAATCTGAATTTGCCAAGCGAATTACGATAGCTAGGACGAACCAGCGTACCGTTTAGGAGGGTTTACAACACACTCATAGGGTTGTATGTCGCACTACTGACCGCGTAGGAGTGCTCAGGTAGCGAGGCACAATCCTATGGGCATATAGCAGAACTATTTTTATAGTTGCGGCACTGCTGTCTTCCGTATCAAGAAGAAGGGGGTTAGAAAAGGTACCCTCAAACAAAGAACATTCCGATCGCCCAACGGTTGACCATGACTGCCGGGGTATTATCCAGTACGGTCGAAAAAACATTTGTTATCTCTCAAAAGCCTGATGTAGCTTCGAG
>LUCH01000600.1:146527-157930 GCA_013368495.1 Paragonimus heterotremus | reverse complement strand
TTCTCTGGCCGAGCGTCTTTTGCGGTCACAACAATAGTATACAGTCTACGTTAGGAACATATTGTGATCTATTGTAAATGACCACACCCGGGCCTTTATTAGGGGGCAGGATTATAACGTTTGAAGGTACGTTTACGGTCAACCACACATAACGTAATAAACGTAATAAATAAACGTAATAATAATAAACCAATAATCAAACCAAATCTCAGTTACCCTCGGGATTCAACCGTTCGGTTTTACCAGCTTCTTCTAGCATCTCGTCCAAACGTTTGGTGATCTTTCCCAGTTTGTCTTGTAAGTCTGTTATCTGTCTTTTGCGAGTGGACTCCGCATCCAAATCGACAAACAACTTCTCTGATAATGTGTTTACACTTTCTGGTGATGAATCGAAGGAATTGATTTTTTGAAGTAGTGCACTGGAACAAGATAGAGATCATTACTGTATGTAATATTCGACCACAGCACTGTTGCTAGTTCTATTATCGACAATAACATGACAAGTTACACTCTTTTGTTAAAAATATTTCTGACCAACAGCATGTATTCAATATGCCTCTAACTAATTTTGCAAACGACAAAACTGTCGACATACAGTGTCATACGTCATGCATTTAGTGAATATATTTTAAGGAGGAAGGCTACAACGTTTTTGCAAACTTTGAGCACGCTGCTGTGGCTATGGCTCTCACTCAATGTTGCATGAACTCGAAGTGTTTAAATTTTCTCGATCGCTGTATCTCTCGACTGATCAGCAGCTAAGTAATTAACTTAAGTGAATCGATAACAAACTGCTTCAAAATTTCACAAATATCCTTCGTCCGCGGTGTCCAAAACGATAGAAATTTGATGAGGTAACTGCGCACCCCTTCTGAACGCTGCCTCACAAGTTAGTATGATCTTAACAAACGACTACTGTGAATAGAAGGATGAGCTCAAGGAACTACTTACTAACAAACCTCACCAGGGACAAACACGATATCTCTGTTGTAGCTCAGTTAACCGCGTGAACCAAAGGAAAATTTTAATTATGGTCAGACACTAAACACCTGTTGGTAGTTGGTTGTAATGATAAATAACTGCAACGGCACTGTGAACAGTTGTTTGCGAGAAGTCTCAAACCAATTCAGTTACAGAGAATTCATCGCAACAAATCAAGGAACGGTACGCAATGTGTATAAAACGGGTATTAAAATGAGGCATCAAGATCAACCATCAAAACTTGCGTCATTGAGTAAGTCCTAAAAGAACGGCCCCTACAGTACATTACCAATGTTGTGTTCATTTGTGCTGGCGATGGGGAGCAATGAAGTCGCCTTTAGATCTATTACTGATAAGTGTCTTAATCCTGTACTTGGTCAGTTGTTTAATCTCAGGTCTTTGACCTCAAAACTTCAGGACAACTGAGCACAATACGGGACATCCAGATTACGTAGCAGGTAAATCGGTGGATGGATCTAAGGGTATGCCAAGGATACACAAATAGGGGTTAAGACTATTTTGCAACTGATTGCGTTCGACAGTGTGAAGACTCAACAAAACAAGATAGATACAGAACACTTAACTGGACTGAATAATATAATCAAAGTCAAAAGCAGGAGGACAGATATGAAACCACAATATTGTTCTCGTCCTAAAGATTACCTGATCAAAAGATCACCCATACAAGTCATAATGAACGAAGAACAGCAAGCCCTGAACGTGGGAATTGTCGATTCCAACATCAGTGCACTTGGAATTTGCAATTATAATGGTCTTCGCAATTGAACCCTTACCTAATTACAACGGCATTTTTCGGATCAACTGGATATTCTGCGTTGTTTTTGACCAGTATTTTGGAATCAATCAACAGGACCTTAACTTCAAGCGATTTTCTATCACCAGGAGATTCATAAATTGCATTAGGTCATATGAGAGGAAGAGCACATTAAAGGATCTCACTGCAAACGTCTTAGAAATAGGCTTATACCATTTTTCACAGGTGATCAATAAACAAATGATGCTTTCAATACAAACAGCATTTTGTTACTCATTTTACAATCACACCAGACAAGTACGGCATATGGTTTTACATGCGGGTGTGTAACGAAAAAGGATGACGTGAAATTCGGACTTGTTGGCTGAAACTGTGATAGTACGCTCTGTCGAAGCAATACCTCAAAGTACACACAACATTACTAGCTTATACTGGAGAAACACTCCTCAAACCGGGCGCGAACACGATGGATACTGTACGACTAAATTGTACAAGACTATCAATAGGAATAAGATGAAGCATTGGAAAAATACGACTACGTGTTCTACCGGCATTTGACTGTAGATAAGTTTTTTGTGCACTGACGAATCATAAGGTAAAACTGAGTGAGTGCTCTGTCTATTTTATACTGGAGCTCTTGTACAGAAGAAGCTCAGAAGAGGATACCCGACGTGAGTTTATTTTATGATAAAAGCCTACATATATATGTAATTATCAGTATCCTATGGTCTACTAGGCCTATAGCTTAAGCGTAGGAGGGTTTTAGACTGCCTTGACTGTCAATGTACTTTCTACTAATTCCAACTCTCATTTTTATCATAACTACTTTGTTTTCTTTCATATATGTATCGGTTAAACGTCCGGTAGAAAGTGAGCAGCCATTCATGCAAAACGTTTTATCTCAATCCGTAAACTCCTACCATTTACAACGTTTAGCCCGTACAAATAACAGTTACAAACACCTAATTGTGGACAAGACAGTGTCGATTACTCGACATGGACCAAAACTGGAAAAGGATTGGCTTTGGATTTCGAATTGCTGAACTTCTGTGAACATGCACTTGCACCTCGCAATCGGTCACCAAAGTAACACTTGATAAATATGATCCATTCTTCCATTAACTGATTTTCACACAAACGCACTGAACTTGTCATTGTTACATCTGAACGGAAACGATGCTCAAAATATCGTACACAGCTGAATAAAAATGAGCGATGTTATCAGAACAAAGAGGCTTTGAAAGAGGTAGCGTTTCTATTATATGGAAATTTGAACATTAACACAGATCTGTGTGTGATGGTCACAGCCCCATCGTTCTGGACGAACAATACTACTGGTTGATGTTCTAACAGGAAGTTTTTATAAATCAACCAGCCGACGGTGTAACCCATGAAGGATAACCCTTTCCTTGCAGCCGACCAAAAGGCAGTTCATGCATGAACTTGATTATCATCATCTTACACTACAATAATGTTCATAGTGGCACTGAGTCATACACATTTAGGTCTCTAAACTCTCACTACTCATCGTATCTTGTCCTGGCGAAATCGTGACTTCTCGATTCACCTTCTGACTAGCATGTTCGACCGAACTTAAGTGGGCTGAATCGAATGAAATGATATAAGACGGAGTGAGTGGCCTTACGCAAACGTCTCATGATCAGGTGTTCCCAAAAGATAACAAGAACAATTTACTCCGTTCACTCTGTATGAATGGATGTTCAGCCAGTGCATATGTGAAAGTGTAGCGAGTTGTGAATGACAGCCGTGTCTATCTTAAACCAGATCCGAGGGAGCTAAACGATGCCAACTACATACGCCCATATTTTATCTAGCAATATACGTTAGCGCTAGATGCTAGCACAAAATAAGGGTCTACCAACAGGCAATGAATTGCAGTTTTCATTAACCATGACCAGTCCATTTTATAACTTCACAATAATACAACTCTTACTCAGTGCGCCCTATAAGTTTTTGCAATTCATCCATTTTCTCATCGTCCATTTGCATCCAGGGCACATGTTCTATTTGGTCCAACAGTTCCACAAGACTATTGAAAAGCAACTTCAATTCTGCAGGCAACTGGCGTCCAGTCTGATTCTGTAATCTGTCCAATTCCGCTATCAAGTGACAAAAACGATAAGAATTAGACACATGGACGAATGTGAATCCAATGTACTTATTTAGAGTGAATATCTGATAATCCTCACTGCTTCTCAGTACAAACATAAAGGGTGTACACCACTAACACCTGTTCATTCTGGACTTACAAACTACTTTGTCGATCGCCTTGTCCCAATTGGTCCAACATTCACCGCACGGTCGGCAATTGGGCAAAGTCCCCTCGGTACCCCGATCGCAGCGGTCGCACTGACGTCCGGCTACCCCGGTTCGACACGGACATTGACCAGAGACGGGGTCGCAGAAATCGCTGCTAGCCCCCACACGATCGCAATTACAAGCTGAAGCGCGTAAGATACGTGGTTTTGTTGACGATTTCAACAAGCAGGTTGCTAATTAAAATTGAATTACTGATAAGTAGTTTGACAGATTTAATAATTTAGAAGAGACCCATTTGCGAAAATGTGGACATCGGCTGGATTCGGACCAGCAACAGAAACAACATGACCAAACATCTGATCAGAGATCAGACAAAGACGTAAGTACCAACTCAGACGAGTCTAGATGACGTGAGCAAAATTTTCTTCCACAGTAGCGTGTGAGAAAAGATGCACTGATGCAACAACACGGTGTGTGTACACGGGACATTCCGTGTGCGATCTGAAGGTTCGTAACACCAAGCATTGTAGTGAGAGACCAGCAACAGCTGAGTAGAACTGCGTAGTCATCGAATAGAGATATGGTCATGAAGTATGCCGGCTGTGACACTTTCGTTGAATTAAGTGGGTAGGTGTCGATAACCGATTGGGGACCTCGTGATCCCAAAAACTACTGATTATTAACTGTGGCGTGTCGAGTTACCGAATCGAGAAAACCAGGAGAACAACAGTCTGGACAACACTAAAAAATTTCAGTTTATTGGAAAAACAACACCTTTTTTCATAGAGGATCAACAGTATTTGTGGCTGCCGTTAAGAGACAAGCGTTCTTGTGTTTTGATTGGCCAGTTATTTGCTACCTTCCACGACAGTGCATCGAGTAACTCAGTAGTTTTAGTACGATATACTTCTAAACAACAAATGATTACAATTATTCACTGGTTGGCGCCGACTAGCCACGATTCCATCTGCAGCTTCATATGTGTGAACTGTGGTTGGAAGCGCCTTCTTCAATCGAGAGACCGCTTCTGTCCAATCTCAACACTGTAACGATGTCCAGTACGGTAGCGTACCACAATCAGTAGATTGTCTGCAACCACAACACTCTTTTTTTCTGTCCAGTTGTGTTTTTGTCCACTGCATCTTTTTTGATGTACATTTATTCTTTTGATATACTCTACTTCACTGATCCAATAAACGGCAACCAGAGCCACAGTACCTTATAGTCAGGTCCATGGCAGTTATGACTAAATGAAATAAAGGAATCAGGAGTCGAGGTGTTGTATGGTCTACCAGCAAAAAATGACCAGAATGATCACGGTGGGAAGAGAGGTATAAAGTGAGAACGAGATTGAACTCCAAGCGATTACTCTCTCTGATTTGTCATACGTACCAGGGAAATTCAACCACTTGTCATCTTAAGCCGTATTGCAAAAAGTTTGCGTAGCTTACCCTGAGCGTGGTTTGGCAAACTTCAGCTCATAAAATGCCTATGTCTTTGCTTTCTGATATCGCTGTAAAGCAGTGGGTATGTTTTTGTGGAGAGTTAACTTTACATTACATTAGGAAAATCAGGGATCTGGGCGTCAAAAATTGTCTCCACTCTTGGAGGAAATGAACCTTTAATGCATATTTGCAGAATTAACCCTTGTCCCATTTTGAGGGAACAGTGCTCATGGGGGAGGCCGCGTTTGGGTGAGTACTCCTATACTGCTTGCCAAAACCGCACTTTATAGTGTACTGCAACAGACAGCCGTTACTGGCATTGTTTCTGTTTCCCCGCAGTCAACTCGATGGCAATGGTGTTTAGGTGCCGGTAAACATGTCTGATCACCTCTACGACAATGGGCCAGCGATTCTCAAGTGCAAAACGGCAAAACATTCAAAGACATGGGAACACCAGTGGTACTCAACTTCTGGTGCACATCATCTTGAACTGAAACTCGATAATTAAGAACACGGTATTGCTGATTTTATGAAGTTCCCACGAGCCATAAAGTAAGGTAATCGGTGTTAAACGTAAAACAGAAACAATCATACCTTTCCAGCTGATCACTTTGACAGTGTGAGTATTGTAATAAATTTGTGGCAATGCCTAATGTGAGGTCAAACGCTAAGTGATTTCCACATGAGGACATGACCAGACTTCACACAAAGGCATGCACATCTGGAGGATCTGACAAAATCAAAAATAATGTCTGCTACGTCTGTTGGAAAAGAGCTGCCTGAGGAGTCTGCGGTTTGTTCAGGTTCTGCACCTATCATGGCCACAAATCCACTGAATCGATGGCCAACCTGCGTGGTCAAACCAATGGACAAGCGTGACGTAACCGACTAATCAAGTCATCGCCAGTTGACTGACCAGTGACCTAGTTTCTCTGTAATGAGACTGATCGGTATCGCGACCTAACTCTATTAATTCCTTATATAATCGTACCGGCCTGAAGACGATTTATCGAAAACATATGTTTGCCTATATGTCTTTATTCTCACTATCGTAATGAGCATATTTGAAACGAATACATAACTGTAAGTGATGTCCGATTTATATTCAACATTGCTTTATGGTAACATTTAGCCTTTTACATTAAACCGCGTGAACTTCAGAAGATATTTTGTTTCACTCAATTGCTTACTGTGCTGCCCAAGGTGAACACTATTCATTCAGACTACCGTGACGAAGGATGCACGCGCACATTACCTCTCACATGCGCGGTCTATCTAAAGCTCAGCGATTAGTCGCACTGAGGAACGCCGAGGGAACAGTTATACTGGAGTACGTCTCAGAAAAAACCGCAGTCCAGACCAAAGGGCATACCAAACGGACACGCCATATTAGTTCGCTGTCGGTGGGGTGGATGTATACTCACAATACCAAAAAAAGTCGTTCGGTCCCATCGTCCTAGTGTTTTGGCCAATACGACCCACGACCGATAACACCTGACTGTTCACATACGATTTTGCAAGCGTTCAAACGCTTGAGAAGTAATGCTGGAGTAGGAATCAGCATACGCAGGTGAGTGGAAATGGACAAAAAATAAATTTCCCTCACGGATTGTGCCGTCACGATAGTTTTTCACCAAACGATAGATAATAAAAAGCTGCATTTATGAACGAAACAGATCTACAAATTACTAGAAGGCTGGTCACAATCTAACGATTTCTCCCTAGAATCTGAGGCAAGTCACGCTGTGTTTTTAGGTTTTCCGCACCATTTGTGGACTCTGACGTGATGTTTTATAGCCACGTTGTGAAATCAATGAACGTCTGTCGGTATATCTGTATTATGGCCTCATTACTGAGCCGTGTCGTTCCACTTCTTGTCAACATTTGACGATTTTATTCGTGTTGTGATGAAGGCAACTTGTTACGTTATGGAAATCGGCGTGGACAGCTCGTTCAAAAACGTCCACTGGGAACCTGCTTCATCCTGAAAAACGATAGATGCGGGATTGTTGAGACCGTTTAGTTTGGGCCGACACAAACCATTCGCACTATACGCGTTCCACCAGTGCGATCTGGTTTCGGCATGATAAATTTGATCAGACCAAGTTGTGCGACGCTGTTGTCCGGTAAACTGAACTTAGAACAGAGAACAGAGCTGAGAACAGATTCAACATAATTTAACATGACCAAAGTCAGACACAGACAAAGACACTTAGAGTTAGTCACACCTGGGCATACTAAGTCCGACGTGCTTTCGGTGAAACGAAAGTACTGGAGTGCGTTACGTCACTTCCCCATACCCCGCCCTGTCCAGTTCGATCGGTACGTGTATCAACATCTTGCTCTGGGTCGTAATCACCTAACCAAATTTGCGAATTTTTAGTATGGACCCAAGCTGAACGATCGTCGACCGTGATTAAAACACTGGGACGATGTGACCGAGCCGCTTGATTGTAGGGGCGCGTCCACTCCCTTGTCAGCTAGTCCGGCTGTGATTACGATGCTTTGTTGGGCCCGTTCGCTCACCCGACACAGTTAGGTGACGTGCCCATTGGGTAAGCACCTTTGCTCTGGATTGCGGTTCGTGTAGCCGAGTTCTTCGCGAACGTATCGTACAAAGAGAGTAGGAAAACTCACCAAAGCGAATACAACATATCTTTTGAAAACGCTGAAGGAAAGAAGTGTACACCGCTGGTAGATGACCTGTAGGTTATGGTCAATGAATGTGGTACATTTTTGAGGGCGCAAGACCACCAAAGAACATTTTTGACGAGTGTCGTGAAAAATGATGGTTCAACAGACCTCGGCGTACATTTGAGGCAGCATCGGATATGGCACCAACGTCACGTGAATCACACTGTCAGCCAGCGAGTCCACAAACTATCGTCTGTTATCGATCGGCTGATGGGGGGATGTTTTGGGGACAGACGGTCCGATTCCATGAGTCACCGTTGCAGCTACACTTGCTAATATCACACGCGGGTGTGAGATTGACTGAAAGAATTGATGGTGGTGACTAGAACAAAAAAAATCACCGAGTTTATTACCGCGTGTTTGAACACGCCTACGTCTAGTTAGACCGTAGTTCTCTTACCGGAAGCTCGGACCAAAAGATTAGGGGACAGATTATGAAGTGAATTATAACATCACAACCGTATGTGAAGAACATATCCTAACAGCTCACGCAGGGAGATTGAAAGCGGCAATTGCAGTAGTCGACGGGGCGACAAAACACTGAAGACAGGACGACCCAATCTAACTAGTTCAACAAAAATATGATCGTCATAGTTTCCATTCTTGAACACTGGAATGGCCAGATAGTCACTATGCTTACTGGTTATTATCTAAACTAGTTTAGTTTTTTTTCTGCCTCCGTCTAAACACTGGATTCTAGTGACTTCTGGTGATGAAACATGACCAGTTCTGATTCCAAGTTTGGTTCACATCTGTCGGCCAGCTCGCACTTTACAACCCGTCTACTCTACTTTCTAAGATGTTCAAACAAATTACCCCATATCTATTTTGCATAGCCCCATAGTCTGTCGCACTTTGTACAGGGTGAGCTATGACGCAAATGTGCACTTTAAAGGAAAATTCCAGACACAGTGTACAGATTAGCTGATATAACAGTGTGCTTGAAACAGTCAAATAAACCTAGGCTAATAGAATTTTCCTCTTAAATTCACACAGCAAACAGGATGTATGGATTAATAATGTATACGGTGAATCATGTAGATTCCACTCAACAATTAGCAACCTAACTAGGTTGGCCCACCACGTAACCATAATGTGACTCATCACACCTGCGGTACCACTTAGTCATTCGGCGTTCAGCAAAGCCAAAATACATTCGTTTTCAGTGCCTCTTGACAGTGGCGTTCAGGATCAACCACAATCAGTGTTGGAAAAACGTACCCGGGGTTTTAATCCCAGTCATGGCAGAAATCCGCATTATGGTTGACACCCAGCAATAGCGAAACTCGAGTAAAGTGCTTCTTTTCGAAAGGAGCTGACTGAAAAATTCTATGAAAATGCAAGCACTGCGATGAGTTGTAAGTAATGTTCAATATATGTAATGAACTTAGTTAGATTCTTACCCTTTTATCGCTAAGCTGCGACTTGTTTTTCTTTTCTTTTATGGTTGTGACCAATCTACATCAACGTCAACCACTGAAATGCTGACGTTGACGCCGATCATCTCGTTCAGGCACCAACAGCTAGGTGGCGTAGGGATACGTGTGAGAGAGTGACTGAGTCCCAAAGTTCACGCACCAATCTGATGTGTGCTTGTCGAGATGGGAAACCCGATCAGTATGAAAATGAGCACAAGTAATATGGTTTGATCGTAGGGTTCACAACAGTCTCCTACACGTTCGCTGTCAGCATTTAGTGACAGATTGACGATTTAGATGATTGACTAAACTGAGTATATGCGATTCAGGCTACGGATAGCGAACTCCTCAGTCAAACATCGACAACGAGCGAACAGTATGCAGTGATAAGTCTTCTCCCACATACGCGTTCATACTAATAAATCTGAAAGTTGGAAAGAACACAAGTGTGATGGTTAAATTTTTGCGTTTAACAAACTATGACCCTGAATGCCTTTATGGTCTTTCCAGATCGAAAAAAAGGTAAGTTTACCAATCTCATTATCTTCATGTTTAATGCTAATGACACACCATCCAGCCACTTTCTGTGCACTCTAGAATTGCCACTATTTTATACAAGCTGAAACTTTTGTCGAAGTATATCACATTCGCATTTTCGATGGGCTTAGTCATTCCATAGGCCTTCAGTAGTGCAGTAAACCCATAGTTCATTCGTAACCAAAACAACTCTTTGCAATCGTCCAGGTTAACAGAACGACATTCTCGGTTCAACGACAAGATTACAGAAAACAGAAAACTGGTCCGTTTGTGAAAATGAGATGCGGTCTCGAAGTTTTCACTACGAACAGAAGGGAAGCACACAGTGGTTGGTTAGCGTTGATTTCCCCGAAAATTAAGCTCAGTGTGAAGATTACGTATGGTTACTACCTTTCTGACATTTCCGTCACGAACAGTGATTAACACGTTCATCCAGTAGTGAAAAGAACCATGTGATCGTTCAACCTTGGTAAATTGTCTGACCATCTTAGTGCTAACCATGTTGAACATGGTGTAATTAGTTAAGAGACTGGATATAACTTTAGATGGAGGTTGGTTTATTGGTCCGCCTGTACTCTGGTGCACGCACATAAAAATACCATACATGATGGAGCATGTGGGTGCACAAGCACATGACTCACGTCTGCAACCATCTGCCTGATGTGGATCACCATAGTAGAGAGGACGGCACTGATCACATTTGCGGCCACTCCTGTCTGGTTTGCACTGACATTGTCCTGTCAACTGAAATATAAAAGTGACAGATACGGTGAGGTTTATACCAGAAATTTAATTACTATCTTCAGCCTTAGTTTCACATTAGATGTTGTGGCTGGTCTACAAACAGCCAAACATATACCACTTCACTGGTGGTCATTGGGACCAGTTGCCTATAAGGACTGCAACTTAATGAAATAAAAATGAGATGTATTTTTAATCAACGGGTAATGCGTGCTAAACGTAGCTGACTGTCTGTATTAAATCGAGTAATCACAGGCAAATTCTGTTAGTTTCTTGGGCAATAGAATACAATTTATCAAGTTCTTATGCAACAGTACGTGCATCGGCTAACGAAAACATTCATTACAATTGTGATCACTACACATGCAAGTAGTGTAGAACAAGTCAGGTTCAGAGCAAGATGTGTATTCACTACACCACAGGCAATATCTCGTCTAGTCTGTTATGGATACTATAGATATAGGTCAATGTCGGGCGATCTGATTGGCCAGTGCAGATATGGCTTACACGATTGGCTGCACTCCACCACATC
>LUCH01000600.1:117126-143250 GCA_013368495.1 Paragonimus heterotremus | reverse complement strand
ACGATGTATACCCAAATTGTATAAGCATGAATTATGAAATATAACTGACTTGTGGACACTACAGTATGTTGTCAATCAACTGATGAACGAATAATGACAGGTTTTGTAATGATTTTTGCTGTTCCCCATCAAACTGGTAACGTACGACCAGTTTCTTCCTTGTTTGAACTCATCTGAGTGGTAGATCAAACCGGCTACCAGTGATGTTACGATCCAACATTCTTATCCGTTCTGCCATCATTTGTGGGAGCTTCACTTGTGACGTGGGAATTTCGTACGCCCTTCTTGCGCATTTCAGAAGAACCATACTGAATAACGAATTAATTTGTTTGATCGTCTGCCCTAGCCTATACCACACATACTGGATATGATTGGTGAGTTTTTCGGTCAAGTAAGTGTAGAACAAGTCAGGTTCAGAGCAAGATGTGTATTCACTACACCACACGCAATATCTCGTCTAGTCTGTTATGGATACTATAGATATAGGTCAATGTCGGGCGATCTGATTGGCCAGTGCAGATATGGCTTACACGATTGGCTGCACTCCACCACAAGTAGTTGAAACACACACATACGACTTCCGTGGTTGAACTAAACCTCGAACTCGATCGCAGATTTTTTAAAAGTGCATGATAGATATTTACGATCCCACCACCTTAACAAACAGGGGAAAACGAAGGAAGGCACGCACTGTGTTTGGTTAACTGAATAAAAGAATGTACCGGAAGGATTTTTAAAATACGGCTGCCTTATGCATTTTGATGGCGCATAAGATAACCTCACCAGCCAACGTTTCAGTTCCACGCTATGTTTCTCAGGGATGTGTGGTGGTGTTTTCAAAAACGCACAGCCATGTCTGTTTCCTTTGGAAGAACGAATGCCAGGAAGGCATCTTTAGACAAAAGTTTATTTACAAGCAAATATGGTGTGTTTAATCTAAATATTCGTCTTTGATTAACTCAGATAGTTCAGAAATATTGCTAACCTACCAGATATGCAATTAAAACACGTGTCTAACGGAAGTTAGTGTAATAGTGTTAGTCTACTGCACGCGAACACAACAGCTTGTTAGAGGCGCTTTAGATGAGGACTTATGATACTTTGGAGTGTTCGCTGGACATGATTTCTTTACTGTACATATTTTTCGTGAAACTTAGCTACGTTGCGTTAGGAAGCATATCGATTCATCCACAATCTGAATGTAATTTAAAAATGGCTAAATACACTGGTCTAAATCATGACGTTTACTTCCCAATCTTGGCAAATGTTATGACATCCGGTTCTTATAGTCTGAAGATTATGGTCTCAATGTTCACAAAAACGATATTTGATTAACCGGTTGCGCTTACGTGAACTACATAAACAGCTATCATACTTCTGAACGGAAGTAATAGTAATGCAAAATTTGTGAATTCACTAGTTAGACTTCCGACGTTTTTAACATAAAGTGGGTGGAATTCCCATCCATTCTTCTGACGTTGACCATACAGTTTGTGTACGCTTGCATACTTCTGTATTGTCTGTACTGTTTGCAGACCTCCTTTTTAAGTGTTGGCACTTAGTCTTCAAGTTTGTGAACCTTCGTTCCTCACTCATTGCTAATCAATGTCTATGGAACTTCGTGATAAAGGTGCAAGCAAAGGTCTTTATGATGCTTCATTTTTGATGCTGCATTGACACTTTGCATGTGAAGTTCACCTAGTAGATGTTTGCCAGACTCGTTTCATCGCCAAATGTCAACTCGAGGTATATCCATTATCTCCTATCATATTTGCCTTCTGCGCCACAAAATTAAACCATCCGTCTAAATGCTTGTCATCTTGTGTAACTCAGAGTAAAGTACAGACGGATATCTTTATCTTGATATAAAAAATCTGCAAGATTTTGCTGACTCTGTCAACATGACGATGCTGAGTTTACATCGTTTGAGTAAGCAAAGCAACAGCATGGTATAATATATACATATATGTATACATATATATTGTATATATATATTATATAACTTGATATATATGGATTGTGGTGTGAACACTATGAACCAAACTAAGATTAAAAATATAACCATAAAGAAATTCGTAGATCAAGCAGATTCTTACTGGATCACACAGATCGTTTAACGACCCGGTACCGTCACACTGACACGGTTCACATCCTTTGCCTGGGGTCAAATTGAAGTAGCCCGGGGCACATTCGTAGCATCTGGCACCAATCACGTTTGGCAAACATGGACACTGACCGTTCTGGCGATTACAGCCTTGTTTCGCCTCGTCCACACTCCCGGTTGGATAGCAGTTGCATGACTGACACATTTGACGAGTTGCATCACCCCAGTAGCCCAATTTACACTACACAGACGGTAAAAACAAAAAAAACGACGAATGGGGGTGTTTGTTTATTGTTAGTCAGCCAGAGGTGTGGAATGTTAAATTTACACCAACTAATCAGAAGAATTCAGTCAATTATGTGATCAAATATCTTTCTTAAGTAAATAATAGATCGTCTGGTCATGCTTATTGTGAGGTTACTGGCCTTGTGGTTAACATCACAGCTTCACAAACACGACAGCCGGAGTACAACCTCCCGTCCGAACAAGGATATGCATTAATGCTGTGCCCTAGTATATTTGAAACTTGAGTCCAGTGCTTCCTTGCGAGGTGGGCTGGCCGAAAGGTTTATTTAAGGCAAGAGCCACGATCAAGTGTAGGTGGTGTTCAATCTGAAGTAACCAAAATTCCAGAAATCCCACTGAACAACAGATACTACTAATTTTGGCCCAATCCTAGGTGGGCACAGAATAAGCTTATAAACTTAGAGGCAGAATCGCTGACCCTGACTATCCTGGCTTGCCTCAGATTGCGTAAAACAATACACCTGTTCAACAATACACCGAATTTCAAACAGTTCCTAAATTTTGTACCTTTTGTTTGCATAATTGCTGCACAAGGATTAAGATCACTCCATCATGCTAATTCGAAAACATGGATGATGTGTGAATGACCTGTGGAAATACGACGAAGACTAATGTCTCCTTATCCGCTAATGTTATCTGACTCTGATGATCATGCACACCATTTCAATGCCACCAACAAAAGTTTCACGATCACAAGGTTGGGTGTAAATGGCAGTGTTTCGTTCCATCCGAATCTCAGTCGTTAGTAGTCATGCTCGCGTTTGCATAGTGGACATCAAGTTATGACAGGTTGATGAACCACACGCGCTTTCATGGTCAACTGACTAGTCTATTTTGTTCATTTCTTTCACTACTACATTACCGTTTCTTTATCTAGTTTACATCTGATTAATTATTAACTATGATCCCTTCTCACTGAATTCAACTCCGAGCCGTCAGGCGTACTTTTATCGGCGCAATTAACTATACTTGGTTTGGTAAGCACGTTGCTACTGTTGAATCTATGGAGACGTGTGAACATCTTCATAACAATGGCAACAGCAACGTCGATACTTACATTACTAATAACAATACCGACAATAATAAACTGCAACCATTTTGCAGCAGTACTCTAGTAAGCTGTTATAGTATTCCTATCATCAGCCACTAAGTTATGTCATCAAGCACTGTCGTAACCAGTTAATGGCACATCTGGTCAGTCATGATTTACCCAATTGGTTGAGTGTATCTGATTGTTGAGTTTTGATGAGTTTAGATGGAGGGCGCATTATTCGATGTCAGGATCCTTTTTACTTGGAAAGAGACTGGATTCTCCAGAACTGAAACAAAAATGTATCATTTATGTGCGTATACGTCATGTGATTACGAAAGTGCTCCTTTAGTTAAACGATTAAACCGGACCAGTTTAGATTCAAATTTGTCGTCTACAACCGGCCTAGACTTTTATGAATGAGCGACAGATAACAGTTCAAAAATCAATGAAACGCAAAAGTGGTTTCTGGCCTAAATATGGTATCAAGTAACATCAAGACACATCTATTGTGGTCACCGCAAATCTCAAAATAAGTACTGTGTTTATCGCTGGGCAAGTTGTGTTGTTCGGGTGGCTTACAGTCACGAAATGATTAATGTAGTAATCCAGAAAACGCTTACTACCGACAGTGAGTTATTATTGGGTCGTCACCTTGGTTATGCGCTCAGTCGCTTGACCCAAAACCGAGATATGAGAAGAGGCTCGGCTGCGCTGATTATTGGACGAGCGAGACGAGACTTAGGTCACAGAAGCTCTAGATTTATAGGACAAAACGATTGCCATAGATGGGCGACAGATACAAAGCGAATCAAATGAGGCAATCATATATGGCAATCAGGGTGTTAGAACAAATCACGTTACAGGGAGCGTCAGAGGGCAACGCGAGAAAAAAGTACTATCCAGATAGCGTAAGGGGGTTCGACGGCACGCCTGCCACCTGATTATCTGGGTGAGACAATATCATCACCCACGACCATACTATCCGAGCTGGGCCGGTCGATCAATATGGTGTGATGCGCCCTGGCTGTTTCGTTAGGAGATGCGCCTCCTAACAGTTATAAAATCTAGTATCATTATGCAACAAATCAGGTTTTACAGTTTGTCCTGTATAGTAGACTGTATACGATTATCATAGATGGATGAAGTACTCTAACTGTACGACAGTCACTGACTCCAGTGAACAGCGTTCATGTACACCAATAAGATAGACCATAAAGACGAACGCCTGAGTAAGACAGAGGTAGAGCCCATCTGACGAAGATGTTAACAGTATCTTGATCAACATAAAACATTAGCAGGTTCAGTGCCATGTGACTAACTAGGATGATGTCAGTCTAAATGGACACATAGTCTGCATCTGGTTATAAGTTTTCGTCAAGGTCAAGAAATTGAAACTTACAGTTTCACAGTTGAACCCTTCAGAGTTATGCAAGCATTTCAGGCAGCGTCCAGTGAGCGGGTCGCATCCACCAGGTTCGTTCATTGCAATATTACCGGAGCACTGACAAGGGATACATGAGCCACCAACTTCGGTCGGGTTGCCGAAATAGTTCATCGCGCATTCACTACAACGCGGACCTGTAGAGATTTGACAAAAGAGAGAGTGAGGTATTGCAGACAGACACTACACTTGTATAATTCGAGTTCAAAAGTATTGTTGAGCAGACTGAAGATCATCATCATCATCATAGACAGCAATAGATCAGTGGTTCACACTGATGACACACAAACACAAAGAAGAAAAAGTAGATCCTGCACAGGAATAGATAGAGAAATAAAAAAGGGACTGGGAGAGACTTAACTAATAAAAAACTACACTTGCGTCTGTATTCGAATATTCAGCATTAAGGTGTCTACACCTTGCAAACAAACAACCAAGCTGTAAGTGAAAGTGAGAGGTCATCAGTAAAACAGCTCTCATTACGACGTGTCATTAAATGCACTCATTTCACAGACAACTCGGCCGAACAACGACAACATTCTCATCACTGAGCCCGATTAGCCGCCACCTCACCTAACGTCTCAAGCCACTGACTATGTGAGTCGCTGAGACTCATCCGGAGAGACGAACCCGATGTAAAGTGAGTAACCCCTTCGTGAACGATTTCATTTCTCTACGTCAGATCATCATATGTCCACCTCGTATTTTACGCCAGTCGGTCGCAGAGTCGGCAAAGTTAGCTCGCTGTGGCAGACGACTATCTGGCATCTTCAGTACATGACCTAACCATCTAAGTCTGTGTAAATGTAGTGATTGAATAAAAGAACTCGTTTGACAATCAATGCCAAACACCCGCTTCCTAAGGCCTTACGTACTTATTCACTGATGCCACCCGATAGGAGCGTTCGAATGCAAACATCGGTAGGCAAATACCTCGAGACGGTTCAGGTCTTTTACTCTGAGCGACCAGGTTTCGCTGCCGTAAAGTAATACAGCCCTCACTGTTGTCTGATATACGCGACCCTTAAGCTTCAAAGAGATAACTTCCTGTCGCCATAAGTGTCTCAGATTAGTAAACACCGCCCTAGCCTTAGAAATACGCGCCTCTATTTCATTCCCTACACCTCCGCCGCCGCCGCTGATGCAGCTTCCCAGATATACAAACCGGTCAACAACTTCCTTGACTTCATTATCTAACATTAAGTCTACGTAATCACAGCAATCTTGCAGAAGTGCTTTGTATTTCGAGGCTGCAAAACGCCTTCCGAAGTACTTGACAGAACGCGAAATAGCGTTTAGCGTTGTTTGTGCCGCTTGAAAGTTGTCAAACAGCAACACCTTATCGTCAGCATAATCAAGATCAGTCAGCCTTTCATCAGGTAGGAAGTCCACACTGGTCTCTTGTGAGTGTCGGAGAGAACACTCCATTATTTCGTTTGTGATAAATTGAACAAAAATGGTGAGAGGGGACAGCCTCGACGTACGCCGCTCATGGTGATGAAACTATCAGACAGCTCACAGTAAACCCTAACCTGGGCTGAATTGTGCGAATAAAGCGTCGACAGGATGTTCACATACTTGATCGGTAAACCCCTGCGATTAAACAACTCTAAAAGTGTAGATCGATCCACCAGATCGAACGCAACTTTATAATCGAGGAATACGGCGATTGTTGGCCGGCGGTGTGCCTGACGCTGTTCCAGAATTTGACGAAGGGTAAACATACGATTTATACATCCCCGGCCAGGACGAAACCCTGCCTGTTCTTCTCTAATGTTTAACCCACGAACTGCAGTGATTCGACGAAGTATAATAGATGCCAGAACGTTAGTTATGACTGAGGTCAAACTAATTCCTATATGGTTTTCACAAGAGCCTCCGATACCTTTCCTGAATATGGGTACTATTATCGAATGACCCCAGCACAGAGGGATAGTCTCCGTCATCCACCCAAGTTGAAACAAATGCGTCAAAGCCTCTGCTAACACCTCCTTGCCTTCTTTGAAAAGTGCCGGCACCATATCATCTAGACCAGCAGCTCTATCACATTTGAGAGCCGAAGTGCAATTGTGGATTGAATAACAACGAAATAACTGTGACCACAACTGTCAAGTATCGTCTGAGTGTGATATACCTAATCTTCAGCATCTTCACGCTGGAAAACAACCGACGATATTGGTGTGACATTTAAGTAACAAAATAACTACATCGATCGAAGTCAAATAAAGAAAGATGACCGAATAAACGTCAATTCTTGATCGTGAGGGGGGGTACCTAACACAGTAAATTCCCAAGTGTTGCCTCGAAGCCAACTCTCTGCTTCATGCGCTTCTCCCGAACTCATGCACTACGTCTTAAAGTCTGTGTGCGGCTTTTATCGACGTGTCCAAGGCGTTCGATTTTATCTCACGGGATTCGATTATCAGAACGGCCCGAGCTTTCAGTGCTTCTCCATCTCTAACGCATTATATTACCGACTTCTCTCAGGATGCTTCCGCAACGTTGAAAGGCTCTGTTATCCGACCCAAGCGTGGCATTCACCAGGGTGATCCAATGTCCCCGCTTCTATTCATCATGGCAATGGACGAGGTGATGGCTGTATCTCGACCGGAGCTTCGTTACAAGTTCCACGATACATTAGGTACCGGTTTTGCCTACGCCGAGGATCTGATCCTTCTGGTTGAGAGTTCTACTCATCTCTTCCTGAAGCTTACAGCCGCCGCTAGTGCCCCAGAACTATCCGAGCTGAAAATCAACACGCACAACACTAAGCTCGTGATCATCCGCGGTAACCATAAATACAACGTCCATTCACCAAGCGCCGCTGACGCGGTGACCTATCTGAGTATCTCGTTCACCTGAAAGAGTAAAGCATTCACCAATCACCGTCTGCAGCTTCGTACGATGGTGGGTGAAACCACCAAAAGTCCTTGAAGTCACATCAACACTTAGAACTTCGGAGACGACATCTCGTCACTCGTTAGTATTGAGCCGGGTCCGCCGTAACACGTCCAGAGCTATAGATTGTACAGTTCGTCAGTTTGTTCCACATTGGCTCCACCTTCTTAAAAACACACCAATCAGCTACATTCACATTCCAATTCGTTTGGGCGGTTTGGGCATCTCGAGTTTGTCCACCAATATTCCCATCTCGCGCAAATCTCGAGTGGATGGAATTCTTTTCAGTCAATGTTCAGTTCTGTGGAATATGGTTAAAGGTAATTCATTTGCCCCTATATTGGTGGAAGTGAACGTCTAGGTACGCGTTCAGAGTGCAGTAATGACAAACGAGGAGGAAACCCACGCGACGTGAATGGATAAACTGTGTCATTCGCTAGATGGTCGTGGTCTTCAGGAAGTGTCACGCAGTCCACTTTCCAGCTGTTGGTTGTTCAATCCAGACCGCATCTCCACTAGAATCTTTATTTGTGCCATCCAGCCCAAATATAAATTTTCTGCGGACTAAGGTCCAAAATTCATGAGGTGGCCAAAGTGACTACCCAGTTCTCTGTTGTGGAAGCTGCAGTCAAATAAAAAGTCTGGTTCATGTTATCCAGTCATGCTGGATCACCCACGACGTGCGTTGTGCTCGACACAACTGCGTGGCCAAAGACCTGGAGAAACGACTGCGCAAGTTGGGCTATACTGTCTTCGAAGAGTTGCGAGTACCAAAGGCGAGCTCGTTTATCAAACCCGACGTGATTGCGGTTCGTGACGGCGCTGCTGTGGTTCTTGACGTCAGCAAAGTGGATGATTACCGAAGCCAATTTGCTTGAACAGACAAGATTGTGAAGTACGGGACCGACTCTCATAATGCCGCTATTCAATCGGTTCTCCATACTTTGGGCTGTGATGTGAACTCTGTTTCTCACTCACCTGTGATCATCTCTTTTCGCGGTATTATATTTCCTTCTTCAAGTAACCCTATTCTTCGACTGGGACTACCGTCTTACTGAGTCATGGATTTGTCTACGGACTCTTCTAGGTTCCCTAAAACCTACGACAAATTTATGCGGGGAATCTGGCGTTAACTGTTACCATCGCTCTGACAGTTGTTTCACAATGAAGGACATTTTTCTGTCCCGATGTGTGAGCCTTGACTGTGATATCAACCCTATACCCTGAAGGGCTTTTGATTTCGAGAGACTGACCGCGTATTTTATTTTATTATATTAATTTTGTTGTTCTTCTTTTTCTTCTGAAATCCATTCGTCATATGACTGAACTATCAACGCTTGCTACTCTTGTGAGAGGACTCGTCAACTGTCCAGTGTTGCTAACTATGCAACGGCCCACATTTGACAGACAGCTTGTTTTCACATTCACCTTTTTACATATTTGTTGCTTAATTTTGGTATCACTATTTGTTCTTCCTTTGAACAAAGATGTGTATACAGCTCTTCAAAATAAACGACCTAGTGTACTTAAGGTCTAGTTCAAGTTTGCTTCAACTTGTGAACAGAATACAATCACAAAGGGACAGCAGAATGGGATAGTGTTTTGTAAAAGACAGTTCCCAGACGACCTTCACTGCCCCACCCCACAAATCGCTTTTAACTTGCAGATGACTGTGCGAGTGAAAACGGGAACTAGCCGCACACGGCTCATCAACTCAACGTCTTTTATAATAGCCGCAGCGATAAGCTGGACAAACCACTATTGTATCCAATCAGAAAGATAACCATTACCAATCAATGTTAGGTCATCAGAACAATTTTTCCATCTAACTTGTACATATATTTAGGTTGCATCTTATCAATAAAAAAGAAGCTCCCTCCCAAGAAAACAACCTTGGCTTCCCCGTCTTGCGAACTCAATGGAACTGATGGACTACCACAGATAGTCGAAAACATGGATGGATAAGGGATAACGCTACTAACTCATATACTCTTTATTCGAGAGTTGTGGAAGCATTGTTGTGAATTCACTGATCAGTCCTCTTCATACTACTTTTTTGTGTTCACTCTGATTCTCTAGATTCTGGATGTTACAAATTATTGAAAATAAAGAACAACGGCCCATGGATACTGTAATTTAATTTAGCTCAAAGGACAGTAACAGTGGCAGAGTAGGCAAATGATTAACCTGAAACTGAAAGTAAACTACAATTACTGGAGTCCAAACATTAACATATACAGACGATAACCCCGAATTAATTGATCAGACAACATAACAGTGTCGAGTGGGCATAAATTCAACATTTCCCATTACGTAGAGCTACAGGTGGTCACATTGATTGTGACTTAGATAAGTTGCACCTTGGTCTGTTTTGATTGGTATGTAGGTGAACTGACCAGCTGATACAGATAAGTTAAAATGATAACCTTATAGGTAGATAATTGTGTATTGTTATCATAAGTTTTAATATCTTGTTGGACATACAATCTATATGTGGACATGACTTCTTATGAGACGGTAGCAAAATTCATGCAGTGAAGAGGGCAAAGCATACCTACAAAGGTGGTCGATTTAGAAATAAATAAGGCTGTAACAACAAGAAAAATAGTGGGACGAAATGAAATTCGAAGATAGGAGGCAAATTATATCTCAGGCTTTGACATTGTGGCTTAAAACAAGCGCACTTCATTTGACATCAAACCGTCAGTATTAGAGGTCGTACACCAGAGGTCTGCCCTACTTGGAGACTCGCGATAGAATCATGATTATATATCTTATGTTTTTGCTTAACGTCACTCACCAGCCCGGGTCTGTAATTGGACCCCCTTACTAAGCGAGCCTAGTGACTATTATCTTATTAAAACCATACCAAGTATAACTGAATACAGTAACCGAATATGCTAGACGAGTAGTTCGATTACTGGAACTTACGAGTAGGACTCATTAATTGTACTCATTTCATCTGGTTACCTTCTCCGTCAACCATAGTTGAGTATTCAACAATGGGGATATGTCAGTTAGTATAAGGTCATTAACTATTTTAAACTGGTTGAGCTGAAGCTAAGTAGGACATACAAAACTGTTCTAGATATACCGAAAAATCTTGAACGTTACCTGTGTACCCGGTCTTGCAGTAGCAAATCTGCTCTTGTAACGGTCCCATACGACATTCGGTCGCATGATTCACTCCACCCCCAGGACAAGCACATGGTTTACAAGGCGTTCCTCGTAATGGATCGCCGTAGAATCCTTCTCGACACTTCTCACAATTTGCTCCTCCAGTGTTTTCGCGACAGTGTTGGCATACACCAGTGGTCTTAAAAGTAATGAAGTAAGTACAACTATATTCAAACAGAATATTGTAACTACTTAAGTACTGTAAAATATTGTAACCACATGAGACTGTTGAATTATTAATGTATTGGAAAAATGAGGTCTGGTTGAAGTGTTTTAAGAGTTAGTTTTACGGTTAACGAACTGGTAACCAGTCGCTCACAGGGTACCGTAAGATATGACTTTTTAGATTTCTTGATCGTGTGTAGCTAAGATAAATACTTTTTTCCAACATTAACATCTAGAACTATATGCGTAGAAGATTCTGATGCCCGTTTCACATACCACGATAATGATGATCCATGCCTCTGTAGTTAGATAAAAAAATATCGAGACTACTAAAACTGACATGTATAGCATCAAACTTGTGATTACCACGCGGAGCTGGGAATTGACGATCAACGACAGCTAGGCCTACTGGACGTCTGCAACTAAGAAACTTGTCAACGGCACTTCATTGACCCCTATTTCTCGTGATACAAAAATGCGAGGCATTGTTTTAATAGCAATTTACTTCAATATACTTCAAAACGCAAGACCATTTGTTACACCAGTTTGGTGTTAAGTGACATCTATCAAGAAACGTCATACCTACCAAACGACGTTTATCGTCACAGACTGTATCATTCATTCATATATGTACTTGAATTCTACTAAAACTCTGCTTGGTGTGTGACATATTTAGTACACTTACTTAGTCCAGCTAGCAGTGCTTTTGTTAATGCTTCAGGTGCTCAAAACCGTCATAAGATAGGTGACTCGCGGACGTCGGTTAATAAACCCAAAGGCATTAATTCTTATAAGGCGATAAACTAAAGTCCTACTGAGACTCACATCCGGACGAAGTGCGCATGAGACGCATGTATACCAAAAACACCACATACGCAAGCAACCGCTCATTGTTGGCAGTGGAGTGCAACGAGAAGAGGCCACCTGTGCGTTACGCCGGCTATTCAGACGACGTGCTTCACGATAGCTTGATCATGAGGAGGCAGTGTCACCAAATATCTTGCTTTCTACTGGCGGTTCAGGTAACCGATGTTGTAGCTGACTGATCCGGAAATAGCAGTGCCTCTGACTGGCTGTGCTACGCATGACAGATCAGACGTGCTTGATTACGTCCCGATTGAGTGATCGATTTCAACTGTTCTACAAGACGAATAGATGGGTGAGAATGACAGTGTTCATATTCTCTCACTACCTATCAGGGGAAATGGCGTGAATGATTTATCTGTTCGTCAAAAGTCAGCGTCTTACTGACTGTATACGGATACGGTCACCAACTGTTAGAAGGCTGATCATTTAGTTCAACATAATGAGGCCTGATGACGACCAAAAGGAGGCTGAGGACAGCCAGCAGCTTCGGAAGACGTAAACAAATTGGGGATGCTACGGAGCGTTAAAATGATAGCATTGCATTTCGACATTTCAAAATATCCACTATCTCCACACCCGATGATGAAGGGCTTCATATCATTCAACGGACTTCAGCTGCAACAACTTGTTTGCAGTGTCCCAAATTGCGGAGGGGGGTAACTGAATCCAAGTGCGAAAGGTCAAAGCTTCGGGGATAGCTTCGTAGCCAAGCTAGCAGTGCGCTCGTCGCGTTCGAGAATGATGTTTCTGTAGGTAGTCCGAATTTAACCGAAGCTCAGATTTTTCGCAGTTGAGTTACATCTAAATACTAGGGTTCACATTGAAGCTTTAATAGAACGAATGTACATTAAAGGACGATGCACCTTTTAATTATCAACGTGTTTTTATTAAAACCAAAATACTGGACCTGATTAATTGAATGTCAACACCAATTTATCCTCAAACCAATAGTTTGGATTTACAGTACTGGAAGCTTTCTCAAAAAGAACGTTACTGGTTAGTTTGTCAGATACAAAAAATCAAGGTGATTACTTTTTTTAAAACTCCACAAACCTATGACTGTTGCAGAATTTCCTGTCCAGTTAATAGTACAATTTCACACACTGACTGAGTAAACATAGCTTCAGCAAAATTGCTCCCCGAAAATTATGCACCACATATCAGGTAATATCTCAGTGACCCATTTAACAGGTAGCAGACTAGAAGGAGTCGACCAGCCAATCGTTCTTCAGAGAGAATATTTTAAATGAATGGCTTACGTCAATAACCAGACAAATCTGATGGAACTGGAAGTCCCCATCATACTAATATGCGTCAGTCAACGTTCGCGGATCTCGTCTAGGATGTATGCTGTTGTGCAAGCAAAATTAAGCTCACCATTGCATTTATCATGCCTAATAAACTTGTTGAAATGTTTGTAGTGGATGAGTGGGGATATGTGTGGCTCTCGTCCATTAGATGCTTAGAAGCCATTCGTGAAGAGGAACCGATCCATAGCCTAACAATCATCGACCTTGACGTCTGTGAGTGAGTTTGACACCAAACCACATACTTTCGTAATAATGGACAAGTCGTCAAAAAAATCCAAGTATCCACGGCGTACAATTAATTGTACGACTGAAGAAAGTGGCCCCGAGTTCATGTCAGGTTCCTGTGGTATACACAGAACTATACACAGAAGCATGTATACAAAGTAAGTGAACGCAAGTAAATGGTGCAGACCAGCTTCTTTTGAAGAAACTAGACGATCGCTGGTCGATACACGTTTCCTTAGCTTTTCGTTGAACATCGCCTGGACCATCTGCAAAGTCGTCAGGAGAATTCCAAAGTAAGACTGGTTACTTGAAGCTTCCAGATTCTAAATATGGTGTTCGCGAACGTGGTCCGAAGGCGCAGTAATCTGACTTGTAGACGGAACACAGAAAATGGTAGTAGCACTCCGGGTTGACGTTTCAGTATCAAACAGTAACGGGATAAGTTTAAAAAGTAGGGCCCGGTGAGTATAAATCACAACGGAACTGGGCCCACTGCCCAAAAAGACCACACGAAAACTCATTCAGCAACCTGGAGCAACACGAACGCCAGAGCGATAGGTTGGGTATGATCCGTTGTTAACGGTATCACTATTTTTTATGATCAACCGAAAATTTACAAAATTGGATTCAGAAAAGTCACATCGTTAGATAACTGAAACTTACAAACAATTCGGTGCACGCTAAGTCACTTTTAGACCAAAGGTCATGCACTCCATATAGATTGTTCGAGTGGTGAGCGGGAAACAACCTGAACTGGATCCAAGACATAGGTTACTGTGTTTAAGAGTTGAGGAAAATCCGCCGGCTTTTGCAATAAGTGTAGGTAGAAAACGGACTATATGAATGTATGTATTCAAAGACAGTCCTCACAGCCTCCATGCTCCAAAAATAATGGATGACGAGTTAACCGTGACACAGGCCCGTAATACTAACATTGCAGCTGTTTACAACAGATCTCGAAATCGTTGGATGACGGCATCAATCACCTTCACGAGTGCCTTAATATCCAGATTGTTTTTGTTACCTGCGTTCAGTAGGTAGATCTTCCTAGTATCAATAGGTTGTCTTCAACAAACGACCGTTGATGTCATTAGATTCTACTTGTGCTGATCATAGCTTCCATTTTGTGGAAAACTTGAAACCTGACACAGGAAGGTTGGGAACTGCGGCCCAACAGGTTGTGGACTGTGCGATCATTCATATCTCTCATCAAAAGTTTTCTTCTTCGCAATGAATTTTCATAGCTTTCGCTTATTTCTTTTTCTTCATGCATTTTTGAGTAGATCATCAGTCAGACACTTTGTAGACTCATATCAAAATCAATGGCAGACGAAACCATCGTACTTAACAGCATGGGTGATATTGCGATCTGCTCACGAGTTTCGCGCTGTCGTATGACAGCTTAGCCTCTCAAAGGGCTATATGTATATATAAAACGTCTTGAGAGCCTGAGTCGCCATACGACAGCGCGAAATTCGTGAGCAGATCGCGAGAGCAGCTGGTATCGGTACCCAACTGTAGAACCTCTAGGATCGATTTGACAACAATGACGCTGCTATCTATGGGGTTGACTGTTTCATAATGGGCCCCAGCAATGAAGGTAAAAGCACATTCCGTGGCGCCTGTCGTCATCTCACAGATCACTCTCAAGGAATCAAGGAGGACTGGTGGAAAAATCCGGACGGGCTAATATAAAGCTGTGATGACCACCAACAACAAAAGGAGTTCTGTAAGTTGTTTAAGACTATTTTTACTCGTCTCTCGAGTATGCTACAGGAACAGTAGATAGGGCACCAGCAGCTTTGGACAGACTATACGAAGACATTATGAGAATATGACACAAGCACCCTAACAGTCTAGTGTATCGGTTGGCTATCATTCGCTACAAGATTCCCCAATTGTGCCCTTGCTTGAAGATCAGGGAGCAAGCAAAGCACAGAAAGTTACGGGAGCATCAGTCTGTTGATTTGTGGTGAAAAAGTTCTGGAATTCATCCTGCCTAACTGACTTTTCGCTGAACTCGTGGATTTCAATGTTTCTGAAACGCAATTTGGAATCCAGGCCGTTCATAGTACGACTGAATAAGCACTGGCCGCTCGTGAAACCCAGAAAGTATGTTGTGAACGTGACCAGCCGGTGGACACTTGTTTCCCGAAGTTTCCAAATATGCTTGACTTCGTGAGTCATGAGACGTTGTGGTCGGTGTTGAATACGTTTGGTTGACTTACAAGATCCGATACTTCCCTTAAACTGTTGCAAGCGGGTAGCACAAAAGTGTATCTACCCGTGATATTGTTGATATTGTCACTGGCATAATGCAAGACTGTGTATTAGCCCCAGCCTCATTTGATTTATAATGAAACGCAGTGCTGACAGAGGCTATCCGCATTTCGGAGAACAGCCTTTAAATCATATACCGCATAGATTGTTGTCTGCTGAATATCCGATGTCTCAGTGTATTAAACTTGTTGCGTAACTCATCCATTCGCATGTCATTGTCTGCAGACAACAAAGCGCTGGTAAAACATAGTGAAAAAAGACGATAGTGACTTGCACTGGCTGTGGGGACCACGACAAATAAATTTTTATCGAATATCAACGGATAAAGAATATTCCCCTAGTCTTAGTCTTCTCTGGACGGAACTACTTCGTCCACACCTTAACTTCGCACCAGTCGGCACGTTGCGGATATTTACTCTGGCGTCTGGAACTCGGGTAGCAATCTGTCGGCGGATCTATTCATCACACCAAAGTTACGAAGTCCTGTGGTCAGGGCTACAGCTGCTTTCAGCTATACTGAAAAAGCGTGTTAAAAAGGACAGTAGTCTAAATAAGAAAACCGGACTGCTTGTCTATACCATCATAGTTCTATCTACCCTGTAACGGGATAGTAAAACTAAATACTTTTATAAGGAAAATTATTGAAGAAGTGAGGCTGCGACGAATGTGTCGACCATCTCTGACATATGACAGCTCAACGTGCTCAGAGCGAATGGTCAACAAATAGACAGAGAGTGCGTTCGAACCACGTGAGGTTCATATTTTTACAAACTGAAAATCTCGCAATTGATCGCAACTTTTACGTTCCCACAGACAATTTTCATTCACACTAATCGCTGACTCCCGTCGCTTGGATAAACACTCATCCTCCTTTTCAGATAAGTGGGCTGCGATAGCCTGCTGTCGTATGCTTTCTTTAGCCCCGTTGATACAGTATTCTAAAAGTACCGTTCGGTTTCTCTACCAAAAATGTATTCATCTTTTCAAAATCTCTTAGTAAGTCTAACAGTATCCGCTTCTGTGATGGAGCTTCTCTTGCTTAATATTCCTGATATTGACTTATATTCCAAGGTTCAGCCAAACCACTGGAATCCGTTTTTTTTTTTACAAGGGCTTAACTTTCACACTGGCTAACATCTGATTAACTAACACTGATCAGCTGAATTACAATAACTTTCGTTAATTCACATCCAGATCTTAGTCCTTACGGTGTACAGTGAATGGAGGATGTGGGGTAGGAACCTTGAATAGTATTATATGACGTAGTACGAGCACGTTCATCCTTTGATATCGATCACCGTGATCAGTAAATCCGTAAGCGGATGCTGTCAGTAACATATCTTCGCCTACACTTGTAAGGCCTTTGGTAGAAAGACAGGTCGAAATGGGATGAGCGTTAAGAAAGTGAATTATATTTCATCATTTTGATAGTTTTAAACCTACTGTTTCTACTCGACATCAAGGTCAGCTAAAGGTTGCCTTAGACTGCCACAGCCATGGCTCGATAACGACCAAGGAACAAACAACTCTCATTTATGTTAGGCACTGATGGCAGGTGAACGTCCTGGCTACAGATTCAGCAGACCATCAAAAACGACAGTGGTGCATAAGATGACAGACATATAGGATATGTTCGATTCCGTGCCCAATAATTCCGTATTCGCGATGAAACAGTTGGACATTTCAGAGCAACCTGTTATGAACGATTATCAAAATATGCTTTATACTGTGTTTGGTCGGAAACTTTCACCCCTAAACCGACAGAAGTTAACCGATCGCATACACCGAGAGATTCAAAGGCAGGCTCAAGTGATTTACGACGACTAGCACTAGCAACATCGTTCTTTCACATTTTCATTTTGAATGTTTCAAAAGTAACTCAGCTTATGAATCTTCCAGCAGCGCCAATTGCAGTACCTTAACAGAAAAGAGCCGAATAATGAAGTGCATGTGTCGTTAGGTTATCAAATGATTCCGGGCTTCGAACTCATCTATTTTTAATGTGTTAGTTTCAAATCCTTGTGGCAGTAAAACTTGAGGTTTCCACTGTACTGTAATCTCAGACGTCCTATAACTGTCTGAATACTTTCTTACAAGGAGTTAGTCGGTAGATTTGTTGGTTTTGCCTTTACAGTTGTTGAGTGTACCGGTTGTTGTCGATGATGATACAGACGATTAGGCTACTATTGACTGAAACTTTAGAAACACACCTAATTAGATCGTACTACTACGGTTTCAGCTTGGATGAACATCCACTTGTTACATGCCACAGTAGCATCTTTCGCAGAATCAAAACAACACGAGTGACTGCTAATACGATTTGCAATACAACGGCCCAGCATCGAATGGCGTCTTCTCTTAAGACCATCTTAGGTTTCAAGTTACGCAATAAACCGTGCAACAATGAAAATTAAGTAGATATACAAGGAGATTGTTGTATACCTCTGTCTGCCGCACGCTCGTGTTAGGACTGCTACTGAGTCACGAGTTCTCTCTACCGCTTTTATTGCCTGTCCAGCTTGATTTCCATCGCACACGTATACGAATACAGCAGATACCTGAATCCAATTTCGTCGGATACCTTGTACAATGTCCAGAGTTCACACCCAAAAAGAATCTGCTTCAAAAATCGAATTGTGGACAATGTTTTGACCAACAACCACATCACTGAAAACACTTCCAACCTGAATTAGCACAACGCTGATTTGCGTTAGTCGTTAACTCGTAAAGTTTGGTACCGTATCCACAGGTATGTTACCACAGCATTTTCTAACATCAAGTTGTGTTGCCAATATACCACTATCATAGCCAAGACCAAACAACCTCTTGATAATTGTTCAGCCGTATAAGGAATTAGGCTTCTTTCCGGGCTGATTTTGTTGTTCGGTTTCCCTGCTGCTCGTCTATGGGTGATACTTTATGCGCAATGCAAACTGCGCCTAGTTTATCGCTTTTGAGAATGGAACAGTTTGTGTTTCAGTGATGTTGCGATACACGCGGGTGAATGGTGTAGCATCCGTGTAGTGGTCATAACAGGTGGAGATGAAACACGACTACGGTTGCCCTATCGCAACTCATTATGTCCACATTTATCCGCAAACCTAACACCTCCGGAATACAATGACCACAATAAGTGTTACTTTCCTCGTTTTGGGTCGATCGACTGTCGATGGTTGCAACGAACGACACATCCTCATAGGATAAATCGGTAGGTGGATAAGTATGAGGAGGTGACAGGCGCCACATGATCATATTCTGTTTCGGGGTATACATGAGAGGAATGTGTCAGATCTCTGCCTTAACTCGTTGCGTCCAAACTACTATTCCGGTCGATTCCTTATGTAAGGGGGTGAGATAACCTATTTCGGTTTAACATTAACGACGTGTATAGAAAAGTAGGATGTTTCTTCAAATGTTTTCAAAAGGGGTACGGTGGAATGCTGTCTGCTATGCTCATGGTTGCAGAAACGGCTCATCCTACGCCAAACGGGTGGCTTGGTTTTACTTAGAAGGAAACATACTGTCGGACAAACAGGATGAAATAACATCTGATTTACTCACCTGATTGCAAATGTCACTGAATCCGTTGCAATGACACGGACGACAAAGTGGAAAGTCCCAGGTGCCAGGTTTGCACATGTCGCAGTGTTTACCAACTATTCCGGGATGACAGGTACAAAAGCTGGTGGCCTCGTTGCACTGCAAACTCGTCGAGCCCTTTGGATTACAAGCGCAATCTGAAATAGTACATTGGGATGAACATAGGAGGAAGTGTGAATCAACCGATCCCTTTGAGCTATCTAAAAAGAGTAGTTAGAAGGCACACATCACAGCAAACCTTTCGAAATGATTATTAGACCGAACAATGTTCGGGTAATTGGGTGAAGAAAGCCTGCTTTCAGTATTCAGTTAATTGATGCCACTACCAATAATCATTTTGGTATGACCGACAAAGTCTATAAAAAGTCTGCGACATTACTCACAAGCAAATGTGGCATATGATTATTAAGTCTTGGTTAATTTGATATTACTGGCACAGTGGTTAACACAGTTACCCCCATAAAAGCGTGGCATGAGTTCAACTCTCGCTCTTGGCAAGGATATGCACTACTGGCGGATTGCAACATGAGCAGATCTCTAATTTGGGGTTTTTGGAAGGATTTGGCTAAGCAGTCTTTGGAACTGCAGGAACTGTGATCATTTTTGACTGGCGTTCTGTTCACATTAATATAATTCCATTCATTCACTATGTTTGAAATCTGAATATGGCACATACGAAATCTGAGTCGCTTCAGAGTTAAAACAGTCGGTTGTGCGATACATGCAGTTGTTAATGGGTAAAATACATGCAACAGGATTATCAATAGATTCTGATAGATAGATCATGTGAGGCGGATAAGTGATCATCGTGTTTTTGGCATACACCGTCAGCCAAACTAGCTTACTTCTATTTACACCGTAGCAAATATCCCAACGTTGATTTAATTTGGATAAGAAGCCGCTTTTAGTTTTCAAGCAAACAAGTTTTCCTGAAAACAAAAGCTGGTGGTGGCATGTTGCACTTTCTTTGTTCGAACTGATTTCATTGCATCTTATCATGTACATACAACAGAAATGGAAATTCCAAAATGTCTATAAAATCGTCACTTACGGAGAGTGTCTTGTCCAGGTATGGAAAAATCTACAAGCACTACCAAGGTAGTGCTAATTCAAAAAACAAATTTTTTCACCTACTGCACATCATTAAACTACGCTCAATGACAAAGTGAGTTGTCCGCATTTTCCTGAGAGCTAATCTCTGCTGGTTGATAGTGACAAGAAACGACCATCACCTTCATCCAACTGCCCCTACCGACTGTCGTCCACTGCAACACTACGGTGGTTAGATGGATAAGATGTAACCACGTTAGAGAGTCATCGAAACAGTATAGGGACGTTTACGGGTCACAACCAGTCAGTCATGAGTATTTTCTTTTGAAGGTAAATGGGACTGTGTTAATATGTGATGGGCAAAAGCATGTACTCACACCAAACAAGTATCGTTAGTCGATTGTTTTTAACCGAACAAAAGGTCTACCAGTGTCACTCAGTAATGTTTCATGATACTTCAGATTTCTGTAATTACGAAGTTTCGTTAGGACGGAAATTAACAGTGCAATACTAGCTCTGTGGTCAGTATGGATCACGTGATGGAAAACACGGCATTTGACTTCGGCCGATGTTATTCACACACGACCGCGTTAATGTATTCCCAGCCATTTCACTCTTTTGGCCTTGATCTAAAATTTTTTTACTGTCCTATCGATCCTCAACGTTTTTGCAGGTGGGGAAAGGCAGCCATAAGAGTTTGTTGTTAGAACGAGTGTAGGAGCAACCTAGGGATTTGTGAATGTAAGACTAGTTTTGTCGCATCGCAAGTGAACTTCATTTTTACACTTTACTGGCTTGCTATATGTAGTTATGGAGCTAATTCCTTATGATGGAATTTTTATGTAGGTAGTTTTATTGCAGTGTCACATAATTAATATGTTTGAAACAGTTGGTTTACTCCGCTTTCTAACGAGAGGCGCAAAAAACTGTCAGTATGAGAGATTTCATACAACAGTGCTTTCCCGACCTGGAATCTATCATCGAAGCTGTATATCAACTATGCGTAAAACACAACATGGTGTACGATACACCGGACTTAAATGACCTTATTTTGAGACCTGGAAAACTGATCCATATTGGATTCTGTAATGAGGTTTAGCCCATAGCCATCAACACCCACTGGATATATTCACTTGTTTAGTTATCTCACTGTCTGATATAATCGAAGCCACCATAGACATAATGCCTAGCAGCAATTATTTTCTGCATATCAAACTAGGATGTTGGATGATACTTCCCCCTCAAAGATGGACATGTTATACATTTCGCGATAACAGCAAAAAGTTCGCATTATAGATGGAATTCTGCGTGGGTGGGATAGCAGTTGAGCACTTAAGAGTTCCATAATACTATCCAAAATTCTCAACGATGACAAACCTCTGTCGTTGTTCACATCCTTGTATTCGGCTCATAGATTTAACACACCGTTGATGTATTCCCACATTTATAACATTATGGCTTCTTCTTTCCTTCAGTCATTAACGTCAATCAGTCCTAGTGAAAAGCCCACGTATTACGTGTGAATACACAGTTGAAAACAACTACCGCACAGCTTCCGAATGCATACCAAACCGTTTGGGGTGAATCACGCAGCTACATCTTCAGTACTCTTGTCTGTTCTGTCTCAGATATGAACTTTTACCAATCCAGAATATTTGTTATAAGTCTTCGGGATTTTTACGTATTGGAGTTAATAACCGGAATCGCTTCAATAGCATTATCTGCCCAACCTTAGGCTTATTGTGCTTGACCCATTTTCCATAAATCCGGCAGCTTTTTTTAACTGGACTCATACCGGTGGCATTAATAATTTCTCAGTTCGAACGTACGTAAACCGAGGCCACTGAATTTTGACGTTTTCTCCGATCGTATGCAATACATTCAGTCATCGTCTTGTGACCAGTTGCTCTGACCACAAAGGTAAATGTGAACATTGCACATCTGGGACTTTATTGACCTGACAGCAAGGTTACCTTCCGGAAGATTTTTGTTCGTTTTCATCCAAGATGATTATTACCTGCCTAAAATAAGCCTACTCATTAATTCAACCGTTGTTCTGCTAGCTGTTGTCCAACTGAGACAATAAATTTTCAAGTATTCCAACCCATAAATCACACAGATTTGCAGAACGAAGAGGATATGTTTCTAGATTCTGCAACTGTTAGCAAGTTAGGGAATTAAGTAGGGCGACAAAAAGCAGTGTGCAAAACTGACCGAAGCTCATACAAAAACTACTATGGAGTAATGAACAATTGTGTGACACATCATAAAACAAATAAAGCAATGGGCAATTTTTCGGTTCAACGAGGGGCAGTTTTACATTTTCAGATTTAAAAACAAAGCCACTAGTTTTCAGCATCTAGCAGTAGTAACTGGTGAGGAAAAAAGTCGAAGCTGGGCAAAGCAAGTGGATCAGACGGTCTATCGCCGGTTTTCTACAAGCCAAACATTCTGTTACTTGTTTGTACGGCATTATACAATACTTCAGTCGCTTCCTGTCTTACACGCTTTTTAGTTGACACAAAATCGCATTTTGGGAAGTTTTCTAATAAACTTTTGGTATGGTTAACAAGTAATTTTCAGTAAACATTTGTTCGGGTAGCATGCACATGTCTAATATTTACTACTCGGTGGGCACAAACGTGTTTTCTGGTTTTATTTAAATTTCAGAAACAGCCTCAGCGTAACCGTAATTTTTACCTTGCCAAACACCACTGCATGGCATTTCTTACGCTTCGTTTTGAGGTGTTGTTTCAAGAGCCATGAAATAAATAGTACCATCTACAACCGTATGAAAATATCAACAACCTGCAACCTCTTCACTATGAACTGTAAGTCGAGAGTGCATATTAGACGAAAGGTTTGTAAGTTCTCCAATGTTCAGCAAAACTTTAGCGTGTCCTATTGTTTTACGACAGGCAGTTTCGTTGTGAGTAGTATACTACTCACGAATAGTATATTACCCACAGGCAGCATTCAGGAACAAAAGAGCAAGCTCCGAACGCCTGGAAGATGATGGACAAGAATAGACTATTGGAATAGTGTATACGCACTATGGCAGAGGTTTCACCAAAGGGAATGACAACGTACTACCACCCGATGTATGTGAGTGCATGTCTGACGTGCAGATGAGTGTACATGTTTGTGGTTTGCTTTTTGACATGAACTATGCAGGAGTTTGCTCAATAAACGAATTCTCTGGTCAAGCGTCTTTTGCGGTCACAACACTATTACATGAAACATCTCGGTAGCTCCACTTGAAGCAGTCAGCTTGAAATGAATGCACTTCTGCTTATGGAATTCACATGTCGGTCACTTAATCTTTTACTCAGTTCCTCATACGAACACACACTTGGTTTGTTAACCTTCCAGCTTTTGTAAACACCTGGACTTTGTTGATCTTTATCCACTCGTTAGCAGACGGCCATATTCAAAACACGACTTTTTCTTATCCCAGTGCTGTCAGACACCGATCTTATTGACCCTCAGCTAGTACTGAAACGAAGCATTTTCCCGTTATTTTTGAGCACAATAGATCGTCTTTTGCATTGCATAGTGTATCTCATGAACACAATACAGTTAGCTTGTGACGTGAAAGTGCAGTGTGCGAGGTGGGCGAGGTCTATGCACATGTCCTGTTTCGCCGCGCCAACTACAGGTTAACTGCTCCTGCCTAGTGTTTGCCCAAAGACGTAAGCAGTCTCACACACCTCAGAGCACTCTTGTCTGATATTAACGCCGATTAAACTATTGTGTGAATCTTCTAACCGGCTGTTTCACAGTATGGTGCATCGTCAACTTTATACAGCAGAATGACGCAATCCGTTCTGAGTTTTATCAACATTGTTTTCATTCGTTACGCGTCCTTGAATAGAAAATCACATTTCAAATGCTTACGCCTCACCCCACCATGGAAAGCATTGGACGTATGCTAAGGGTTGCTATTTTTATCTTATGGAAGCATGAAAAAACGTGTTTGAGTCGTCACCGTTTGGTTAGATTCATCCGTACCAGTTAAGCGGTCAGACAGGAAAATATAAGTCTGTAAAGGCAGCGTATTAGAAAAAATATGTTTGAGCACAAGAAATTGTCGGGAGTAGCGATTCGTAGTGCGAACATGGACTGTTGTACGACAAAAATGTCAGCAATCGTTTCGTTGATCGATTTGGCGAAGCCTCTTGACTACAAACAATCGCACTTGTTGCAACCTTCCCAAGTAACAGTATACATTCAATCTATGCTAAACGATACGATTATGTTTGCTGCTTTTGCAGATTTTTTGCCGAGTGAAGTGGTTTTGTGGGTGACTCAATGTGGAACAGCCAACATGACATCCACAGAAACAAGGGTACCCAGTTTCCTAATGAAACTATTTAGACTTCGGCCACCATAGCACGATTGCTTCCAACACTACGTATGTTGGACACGCTTGTCATACTATACACTGTCCTGACCTTTTCTGTTACCTTGGCATGCTAGTCAGGCTTGTGTGTTGTTTTGATCCAGCGGGCTGTACTGACTGCGACCTCGGTCGTTGCAGGTTCAACCATGTCAGATTGGCCAAAGGGGAACAGCCAGGCAAAAGGCAGATGCGTTCGTTGTGTATGGTGTCACTGTGTTCTGTTCTGGTTTGGTTTGATATTTGTTTTCGCCTGATCTTGTTCTGTGCATGTATGATCGGTTTTTCTGTGGAGTACTATCTCTGTGTGAATGTGCCGAATGTCTTGGGTTGTGACTTTGGAGCCTGTTCTAATTGGTTGATGCCGATGTGTGTGTCACCTGCTGCCTTGCGGTACAGGCTTTTGAGCCAAAGACTTTGGTTGAGGGCCCTATCCTGTCTAGGTCTGGGCGTTCTGGAAGTATCCGAAACCCATCAAAACCATGACTATACAACAGAAACCAAATATCATACTGCATCAGCCGTCGCGTAGAATAAACCAGGTCGCCCTATCTGCTGCACATGGCAGGATGGATAGGCGAAAATACTCTACTGCCAGACACGCACCCTAATGCCGTCCCCCCAATTTTAATCCCCGAGAAGATAATGCTCACTCAAATTTCAGTAATCCGAAGAGCAACCTGAAACAGGTCCGGAGACGCAACGCACTCTGTGTTGGAGCATGGAATGTGCGCATGCTGCTGGATCGATGTTGCTCCAGCAGACGAACAGAACGGCGCACTGCACTGGTCGCGATGGAACTGCGTCGCTATGGGATCGACGTAGCAGCCTTGAGCAAGGCACGGCTTGTGGATCAAGGTAAGTTAAGGGAACCAGGTGCCGGGTACACCTTCTACTGGATAGGTTACCTGACAGACGGTGTTCGGGAGCATGGTGTCTGTTTTGCAGTCGCTGATCGCATCAACGCTTCGATGGTAGGCGAACAGTAAGGCATCAGCCCTCGAATGTTGTCTGTGCGCCTGCGACTCGGTCGAGGTAAGTGTGCTACATTTATAACTAATTATGTTCCAACTATGTGTTATACTGATGATACAAAGGACCAGTTCTATGATAAAATGTCCGCCACAATCCGGTCCGTGCCTGTGACTGATCGACTGTTTGTTCTCGGGTGACTTGAACACTCGAGTCGGCCCCGACTCGGTAGCTTGGCCGGGAGTCCTAGGACCCTACAGCATTGGTTCAGTGAACGAGAACAGTGATCGTCTGCTC
>LUCH01000600.1:105403-116161 GCA_013368495.1 Paragonimus heterotremus | reverse complement strand
AATGTCAGGCCGGCGATGGAACGTGCACTGCTCCAGCTGGTTCATTTCATCTGGGAACAGGAGGTGATATCACGGGATTTCAAGGATACTGTGATAGTACCTTTGTTTAAAAGTAAGAGTAGCAAGCGATGCCTCGTCAACTATAGGGGCATCAGCCTGTTGAGCTGCACAGGCAAGGTGCTTGCCAGAATCCTTCTGAATCGGCAGAATACGGATGTCTTGGAGGCAAATGTTCCTGAGGAGCAATGCGGATTCCGGGCGAGTCAGAGTATGATCGACTTGGTGTTCGCTGCTCGACGGCTTCAAGAGAAGTGCCGGGAACGGAACCAGCCCCTGTATGCCCTCTTCGTAGACTTCACCAAGACGTTTGATTCCGTGAGGTGAGAGGCGCTGTGGACGGTGCTTGGTAAGTTTGGATGTCCAGGTAAGTTCGTCAATTTGATTAGATTGTTACATGTGGGCATGAGGGTAAAGGTGCAGTCGTGTGGATCGACCTCTGATGATTTTGACATTGTCACTGGCGTGAAGCAGGGTTGTGTCCTGGCTCTATCCCTATTTAGCTTACATTTGACTGCCATGCTAACAATTGTTTTTCAGGACTCTGGGAAGGACGGTGTTGAGGGAGAGTACCGGGCGGGTGGGCGTCTACTGAATATTTGACGGTTCGGTGCCCCAACCCGGTTACATATCTCAATGATGCGCATGCTTCTGTTCGCAGATGACAGCGCGCTGTTCGCACATAGCGAGGACGAAATACAGCGACTGGCCACGGCTTCCGCGACCGCGACATTCAAGTTTGGACTGGATATCAACACAGGTAGGACATTTTCTTTCTTTCAGCCTTCTCCGGGCAGAAATGCTCTCTGTGCACCTTCACCCCAAATTGACATCACTGGAGATGTTGTCAGTAGTTGCACAGATTTTTGCAACTTGGGCAACAATCTGTCCACCGATGTGTCCGTGGACCGCGAGTTGAGAGCCCGTGTGTCAAAGGCTAGTACTGCTTTCGTACGTCTTGGAGGACGTGTTTGAAATAACTACAGACCGAAGCCGAGCACTAAGCTGTTCGTCTACCACCCAATGGTGCTGTCTATACTGCTGTACGGCAGTGGAACGTGAACATTGTATCGGCGGAATGTGCGCTATCTGAGCCGCTTCCATTTACAATATCTGAGACGCCTCTTGAGTATTCGGTGGTCGAACATGGTTCCGAACACTGAGGTACTGCGGCGAGCGGACATGAACGGGATGGAAGCCCTGCTGATGCTGAATCAGCTTCGCTGGCTGGGTCACGTCCGTCGGATGGACGATGACCGTATTCCGAAGCAGCTGCTGTATGGACAACTGAGATCAGGTAAGCGAAATCCTGGTGGTCAAAAGCGGAGATACCAGGATGCCGTGTAGGTGAGTCTTTCACGTTGTAAAATTGATTTTAGATGTTGGGAAGACTTAGCGTTGAATCGGACTGTCTGGAGGAATACGATTTGGACGAGCGTCCGCGAGTTCAACGAGTAGTTATTACACTGCCGGGAACGAAAGTGCGCGGTACGCAAGGGAACTATCGGTGCCATAGATGTTGGCGACATGAGTGCATGACGTTGCGATGTGTGCGCGAATGCGCTAGTAATTTGGGATTATTAAGTCACCAGCGTACTCATAGTGCACTGTCGGCGAAAAGACGACGAGTAGGTTAGGCTCAGGTAGGTCCTATCAACATATCCATTCTACGTTTTTTAACTTTGCATCGACCAAAACTATGGTCGTTTTGCAATAAATCCACTTTTCTTTTCAGAAATTTGAGTGTCTATGGTTTTCTACCCATTTTTTTCTTGAACTTTGTTGGTGTATTGTATGATGAATCGTCTGCTTGATCTTTTCGTAGCTCAACTTTGTTCTCTCTGGAATGCACTAGCATGCATTCTTGTCCTGAAATGCTCCTTGTATTACACTTTACATATCCTTCTTGTCAGTTAAAATATTGTCATTGCAGTCTCCCCGTGTGTTTAGCTACCGAGAAATAAGGGTTTCCTTTTCGTGCTAGCGATTCAATTACCTAACCAGCATCGGCCGCCTGGACACGAAGACCACACTCACACACCTACTGGTCTCATTCCTTCGGGTTTACACCGGATACGTGATGTGTGAGTGGAACCACAAGTGGTGCAGCGCAAGCCACTTGGGGTGGTAGTTTAAGGCGCAGGCATCCTTTGGCTTCGGTCACTGTGGCAGGCTAATCCGTTTTGGATGCTGCCCATTATACGCTGTGCTTTAAAGAGGTCTGTTAAGCCAGAGGAAAATATTCATAGATAGTTGTAACAGTAGGGCCAGATCCTCGATGGTTATTTCCATGAATAACTATTTTTCACTTCGAGTTTCATAGGTTGTAAGTTTGCACAACAGCCTGCAGCTGGATCATAATCGGCAAATGTACGGTTGACTAGCGGATGCGCACTCACACGCACTGTCTTAATGGTCAAAACCCAGATATTATTGAGCTCACCCAAGAGGCCGCTGACGCAAGCTATAAGCCTTTGACTCATCTTTTTTTTTACACAGTTTCAATAACTCCTTTCTTCGAACATTAGAATTGGAATATAGAGATTCAGTCGATTATTCTCTTATTTCAATCGCACTTATTTTCCTGAAAAAATTGTATTTTGAAGAACACCGCGCAAACTGTTTGTAAGTCCTGTGTAAAATATTCAGTATCTGATGCATCAAACAAATAATAATCTCTACGGACTTATGCAAACAGTTTATACGGACATTAATTTCTAAATCAATAAAATGTCTTAACGGCTGAAAACTAGTCTAACGATTACACTCAGTATCACATAGTGATTAGGTCACATATAAAAAGTGATGATTTATGACACCGATCTAATTTTGCAAAACAACTGGATCCGTACTCGGGATACGACTCACCAACACAGCCCATGGCACCAAAGTCATAATGGTAAGGAGCGCACCGGTCACAACTTCGTCCAACCACGCCAGGTTTGCACGGACATTGTCCAGTCAGTTTATCACAAATGTCCGTCTGTGACCCGGTTGAGTTACACATGCATCCTACAAGGAATCAAAACGTATATCAACCACAAGTGTTGGTAAACCTAAGCGAAACACATGGAGGTCCAGAAGAAGCAATTATATACTTTGCGCAACCAATAACTCGTCGAAGGTCTGGTATTAAAATTGGGGGCTCAATGAGTTCTATCGTACTTGATCGCAGTCATAGGATGGAAAAGAAATTGAAACAACCATCCATCTTTCAAGCTTACTTTCAGAGGAGGTGTGTGTGTGTAGAGATAACCCATGAAATAATAATCTATCGGAATACATGGTTGGCAGGCCGACACTCATCTAGTTTGTTGAATGCGGTTCATGTTGACAAATAATGTATATAGTTATATAGTCATATAGTCGGATCAACAGGATATTCCATCACACATGCAGTAGTCTGAACTATACACCTCAGTGTGACTCGAAAGGTCTCTCACGTAAATGTACCTCAATTTTCTGAGCGTTATGTTCACCTAAGCTGAACGCCAACCAATGCTGGAAGTCCGTTCGCAGTACCCAGTTAGCAGTGGATAGTGCAGTGCATCACTCTACTTCACAAGTTCGGGTAAGGATGGACAATCTCATGAGATGGTGTATTAGGTGAAAGATTGGCTATCATTACCTAGTGAGCGCGAACAAACCAATTACCGCGGTCATTAGGTAAAACACTGAAACAACGTCCACAACTTTAAGATCCAACGTATTGCCGATCGCATAATTTTACTAGTTTCTTTTCGATGAACGTAAGTAACGTATGTCTACGACTACGCCATCTGAAATCAGACATTCACACTAAGCACATCGCCAGGTTCATGAGCAATTTCAACTGTCAGACGGCTGTGATTGCTGTACAATGTTACCTTGAATAGGAAAACTTGAGGTTATTAGCCCGAATGTCAGTTATAACACCTCGTGGTTTTCCTAGAAGCAATGGAAATCGTCATTATTTATGGACATGCTATCATCTACTCAGGCACTCAGTTACACTCCTTCCATATATGGGATTTGAGGAATGTTCCAAGTGAGACGAAACCTACTTTCGGCAACAGACCCGGTCTCACGCCAGCTCACACGCGGTAAACGGAAGTAGACCTCGCATTCTTGGGGTAAACCTGATCTATCTTCCACACGACCCGAGAGAATGTCCATCGCTATTTCGCGGAAGACCTCGCATCGACGAGCCAAAATGCTATCATCGGTTGGAATGAGCACAATCTGTCAATTGTTCGTCAAGGAAGGGAAGCGGGACAAACACAAAACAAACTTCGTTTAGGTCCTGATATCATACTTGCTCCAACTTCTTCATTATGATACAAAGCGTTTTTATAGGGAGTCAGTGAAAATGAACTACTACATTCACAAATTTAACTTTAGTAAAGTTCCCGTAGTTAGTATAGTAAGCACCTTATTGCATGAATCTTATTTCACTTATCTGTACTGAACACTGTTTTTTGACAATAATCAAGCCACGACTAAAACTTGCCTGTTCATCTTAACATCTCATTCTATCTCAGAATGAGAATAAACTTGTATCTTTCCAAAACATCTAACCAAGTGAAATTTGCTCATACCCTTGTTATGTAACAAAGACGATGGTGCAGCCTGGTACGAGATTATCAGTAGTGTAATATCTAAAAGGCTGAAATTTCCAAACAAGCTTTGTTGTAGATGACAACTCACTTTCAAGCTTCGAACATGTTCACAATTAACGGCATTAAGCGAAAAGTTGAGGCATAGCCATCTGTTAAGAGGGCAATCAAAATACAGCCACTTAACCTAACAGTGTGCGTGTATCGCTATCAGTTCTTATTTCACAATAGCTGACTGAGTTCTGAACAGTTAGTTCCCTAACTCCGGTGACAGCATAAATTGGAAGACAAAGTTTGTGTGAGAACACTATTCTTTATGTCGACATCAGTGATTGATGATTAAAACTATGACGTTTGTTTAGTTTACCACTTAAGAATATGTCCTGCCATTCAAATGGATAAATTCTTTTCAGTTCTGCTCAGGTAACAGACACTGCAGCTATATTCGAATTGATAAATACAACGGGAAGTGGCAGGATTTGACGTAACCATCACTGTAAGCGGCAGAGACCTCAGTTGTGTAAACTAGTAATTTGGAACAGGTTGCGTAATATTGTTTGTTTGATTGCTGAGTTATGATTCCGACAGGTCTCCGCGAACATCACGGTACCTCTAGACGGCAGCACTATAACAATAAGCTTTTTAATAAGGAATATATGTCCACTAGTGTAGATAGTTTGTCATAGTAGTCGATGGAGTTCAATGGGCATTCACTTCTCCTTGGTCTTTTTAAAAGCTAGTTGTTTGTTTGATATGTATTTTGGGTACCAACCAATAAGCTAGACCTTTTCCTCCAGTTTGACTCTCTTCCTCTGGCGTATGGCCGCACATCTTAACAGAAGTTCAGCACGCGTTTTGTCCACTTTGTTCTGGATGCGGAAGCGTAATTCGACATGGATGGAAAGAGGCTCCTGAGCATTACGTTATTCTACAATAGGCCGGGGTTGCTCACAGTAAGTAGACGTACACAAATTCTAAGAACGTCACATGGCATATTGATCGGTGTGGCAAATATTAGCCGCGTGAGCAGCTTAGTCCGATCATAATCGAAACTGATACTGGCGATTGGTATTGGAAGGCGATGATAAATTGCATGATCTCTGCACACATACACACACAGAGTCCGGATATCTTACTTCACTTGTTGTGATTGCTACGTACGACATGTCGGTCTTATTCCTTACGATGTCTTACAAGTTTCTAACCATAATGAACAAGGCAACACAGTGGTGGCGATGAAAGAAAGCACGGAGAATCATTTGAAAACCGCCGGACATAAGTAATGTTTGCGCAATCCGCAAATGAATTGAAATTACTGGCTGATGTGAATCAACTAAAATAGTTTAATCAATGCTCCAAATGGACAGTTTGTTACTGTTACTAACATTAATAATAAACTTGTTAACAAAAGCATACGCGTACGTATATCACATATGTCAATATAAACTTCGCTGGTACACCAAGTACTAAGACAAAAACGATGAACTGAGGCGTTTTCCTTATAACAGACTCTTATAAGCATGGAATCTCACACACGTATCAACACCTTACACTTCTAAGTGCTCAACCAAACGAGCTTGCTAGCAAACTTCATAGTTTATTACTGAGACAACAGAGCGACTTTAGGTTCATTTTTACAAGTATAACTTGGGGAAGAAAAGTAACATACTCTTGGTACGGACACTGAAACACACTGACTATGTGGTTCGACTGTTTTCACGGTCTTGACAAATGTTATTATTTCTAAATCTCTTCTTCCTCTGACAAACCTGGTGTGGAAAACGTTTATAATCTTATCTTCAATACCTTTAGTGCACTTCAACTTTATCAGCACTCTAGAAGCATGAACGTCATAGGCACATAGGTACCGAGCAACGATTAAACCAGCCCCTAAATTTCAAGTCCGACTTCAAGTCCCTCAAAGGAAATACCGACAAAAAACGGGATTGTCTTACAATCTTACAGCAAAATGCATATTATTTAGATATGGATCACTTATCAAAAGCTACCCAGTAAACATTTCGGCAAATTACGCAATATTTGTTTGCCACCTTTACCGCTGAGGTTTGGCATCCACACTGACTAAGCACAGTTTAGATGCATGAATTTGACATGATTTGCATAATGCTTTAATCCTATTAGACTTGCGACCGGCCCAATCAAACACAGATCAAACAGAGCAGCCGCCGTTACTCGTCTACCAACCCGACTTTCAAATAGCTGGGACAGGCAGCTGAATATCCTCAATTGCAGTCACATGCAAGCGGAGGCTGCAGAACAGACAGATTGTTTTGGCAAATGGGTGATGACCGAAGCAAGAAACGATATTACAGGAACTCCATAGATACACCAATAGAACACACTGGGTAAGCTTTGATTCACGTAACCCTTTCCACTTACGGAACTGAGCCTTTGTCTGTCTCACTGGGAGTTCGTGCTTTCCAAAGCAGTCAGGTGTTGTCAAGACACCAACAACGAAGATTAGCTACACAGTCTTGCTGATCGGGCCAATTAATCAGTGGATTTTGTGGACCCTGAAACCTTTAGAGGTGAGTCTTGGAATACACACAATCATCGCGCAACCTATAAAGAAGTTTCGTAGCACAAGGGATACAAGTCATTTTGTTATGCACTAAACACCAGTGACAAATCATAAATTTCTTACTTGCCCCCCACTAGTTTCTTTGTATCTACAACCGGAAACATGTTTCTCACCCTTTTGCTCTTCGAATTGCAGTTTTCATGCATGCACTATGAAAGAATCCGTGGATGTATATTATAAACTAACCAGTCATCTTCTATTCAACCGTTATGTCAGCGCGTGATGAAAGTCAGGCATACTGACAATTTCATCAGATGATCTTCAACTAACAGATTACAAACTTGGTAGCTAAGACTCGTGGTCGAATTGTAAACAGTCCACCATCCCCCTAATCCATTTCATACATACTTTCCTAATTCTGTGATTGGTATATGATTATGTTTATCTTCACCCATGCGGTACGATTAGTTACTTACTACAAAGATTTAGATGATGACCTCAGTGTCGCGGATTTCAGTAAAGTTGCCGAGACCGCTATTGTGATGAGTTAAGCAGGCTGACCTTGTCCAGCCTGTTGCGCCTTAGTCAATCGCACAACATCGAAAGTCTGACTAACTGAATCATGGGAATGTTGCCTAATCTCCAGTCGTTTGACCGTTATATGTAGTCTATTGAATTTCTTCGTCTTGAACTCAATTGATTCTTGAGCAGAAATCCGTTAATTGGCCAAAGTACTACATTTAAATGGTTGTGTACACAAAAGTCCAACTCACAGATATGTCTAGTGGAATAATTCACCCCAACCTTGTTTGGTACTGGTAACTTGCAGACTACGTAAGCGGGTAGGACGCACCGACGTTCAGTATGCAAAAATTTCAGGTCATTTCTGACGGTTAACAAACGCAGCCAGAGGTTATCATGTAAGCGATAAATGACTAGTGTGGTGAATTATCAGGCCGGGGGTGCGAGTATTCTAACACTCGGGAGAATACCTCAACGCAGGGGAGGTACGTCCAAAATCCCACAGCGAGTGGGTCGGGGACAGCATATGCGATCGGGTGAGTAATCGCTCAACTGGATCAGACCAACCGGCGAGACGTGGCAAGCAAAATAGGATGGATGACCAAATCAGAGCCGCGATTATTCCAACACTCAGAGGAATATCTCGACATGGTCGTGGAATATGGTGAAATCTCTCAGTGGATAGATTGTGGACAATACGAGCTACCGGACGAGCTAACGCACAACGAGATCGGAACAAAGGACGAGGAATGACAAGTAGAGAACACCCTGACAGATAGTGTCAATCTCTTTCTCACACACACAAATCGGGCAGAAGTGCACACAGCGTGTGAGCGAAAACCGGGAGTTTTGTGGTCTGGACTTCTGACTCATAAACGCGAGCGCCCGCGTAGCATGGTAACAAACAGGTTGGACAATAAACATTGCATTACTAATAAGTAGTTCGGCAGATTTTTATGATTTCATTTGAGACCCAACTGTGAAAAGTCAGGGCTTCAGCCGGATTAGAACAAGCGGCATGGTGTTTCTGTCGCTGGTTCGAATCCAGCCGAAGCCCTGACTTTTCACAGTTGGGTCTCAGCTGAAATAAACATTTCACTTCATTGGACGTCTTTTCACTGCAGTCCGACGATAATTTGATTACTAAAACGCTACTACACCTTCACTGATCTTTATTTAAACCCACTATTTTTGTACCGGCCAATTTAGTTCTGTGCGGTCCACAAAGGTGATACTTACGTCGGTGAGGAGAATTTCTGTGTACGGTCCAGAAGGTTGCGATTCTGGCATAATGCGTAGCACAATTGGCAATCCGGCCTCCAAACAAACATCCGAAATGATGATTTTGCTGGTATCTGCAGAAAAAGTTAAAGTATTGCACAGGATATGCGAGAATCTTTAAGCGAATGGCCAGGCCATATCTGTTGGTCGGTGGACAGGTTTCAAACAATGATTCATCAAAAGAGGTGGTAACGAGTCGAGTGAACCTAAAAACATGCTCATAGCGTCTGACTCATTGCATTAGATTCATCGGGGAGGTCCTCATTGTTAATACTTGCAAATGGTGTCATGCATTGGTCATGTGCAACACTTTTCCTCAGTAGAGTTAAGCGTGTCCTATAGAAAACTTTCCGACCAGGTTCTTAAATCATGTGAACGTTAAAATAATGCCTTTGAGTACAACAGAGAGCCGTAACGGTTTGATTGTAAGCATTCAGCTGATCATTGCCAATTACTATTTGGAGACTATAGCCCAAGTTAAATTCCGAAGCACACTTTCCACTGGATTAACAAAGATTTTTATGACATTCAGATTTCCTACCTTGATAGTACGGATTGTCCCAAACTTCCAACAGTTGTTATGTCCTCGTATGCTTACGCCGTCTCAAGAATTGATAAATGTGTCCGACAACTGTATTTTAACGGTTAGTTCATAATTACAAGTCACACACCACACAAACGCATACAACGATATAGACTGTTTAACAATAATGTTTGCATGTCAGGCGTACAAAATTCTTCAGTTAGAAACAACATTCTCTGACCACCAAACTCACACCAAACAGCCCATTCCAACCGATGTATCCAGCCAAGCGGGTGGGATATGTTGGTTCCCGTTTCGTTCAAAGGAAGCAGAGAACAATGGAATCCCAAGACCGTTCGAGAGATTTGTCTCATGGGCTTCGTAACCTAACTGTCTGGGGGAACGCTGACTAGGTATTGCGGGAACCCGGTTGTGTCTGCCAACACAGTGGTGTGTGATCTATCTAGGTCATACAGCTCGATTCCGAATCTATAATATTTTGGTCAAGGTAAGCCATTAAACATGTATTTGTTTCACCTGTAAATGAACAACTGCCGGAAAGCAGTTCATAGTTATAACTTAACGGAAACGTTTATTATCAGATTGTAAACTTTCATCACTGATTATGAGAATATCACTTATAACCACCTCCTGAAAGATCTCAAAACAGTGCATCTAACACAACAAGTTACGTAAGAATGGTCACGTACCAAGTGGTGTCAAATTTCTGTTGACGAATGCTCAGCATAAGTCTGAACTCCGTGGAGATCGCAACAACTTCACGGTGGTGTATTACCTTTCCCAGAGTAAAGTGTGCAGTATCTACCGCTCGTAGTCTACTGTCTTTGTGAGAACCGGTTTGACCAAAGAAGCCAAATATGTAGACAGCCATGCAAATTGTATTGTTTTCACACTTTTCCTAAGTCGTATATATATATATATATATATATATATATATATATATATACTCGACTTAGGAAGAGTATGAAAATACGATTTGCACGGTTGTCTACACAATACAATATAACACTATGATATGACATAACACAATACATACATGAGCTGTCTACTAAAACCGGCATCAGTGAACCTGCAATCTTCTTTATAAAATATTGCAGTGAAGGTGAGCGATCATATTATACTACTCATACCGCGGCTATTCAGTAGTAGGACCAAAGCATATATTTTGACATCGTACAAGCCACAGGAAAAATGCAGGAAGGAGCATCAGAGTGCAG
>LUCH01000600.1:61459-102964 GCA_013368495.1 Paragonimus heterotremus | reverse complement strand
TGCTACTTAGTGGAACTGAGCATCGACGTCTGTGGCAGCCGAGACGGTCTGAGGCCGAATACTGCGTGCAAATGAGTGGTTTTGTGTCTGGTTTTGTTTAAATGCTTAACCCATGTATTGCTTTGTCCAATAAACAACCCTTGTGCCATCCATGTTCTTGAATCACAACAACGGTACGTTGTGTAGATAGTCAGTGTTGGCCAGCGGAAGATGTTCTTAAATGAGGAATCCAAGAAATAAATGCATACAGCTTACTTTTATTCACCTTATTAGTGTTCATTGAGTTGATTCTTAAACCAACTAACCAAACACCAACGGCAATGTACATCTAGCTAAGAATGAGTTAATTACAGTAAGGAATGGAAGTAATTATATGTTGAACTAGAAATCACCTCCTTACTCAATACATTCAATTGGTTTAATGTTAAATGTTTGTTGTTGTTATGGCCAGGTGCCCCAATGTTCGAATATCGCTTTGAGAAATGTGCAAACGTTTGAGTAGGAAGACTGTATCCTCAGTGACTGAAAGTTAGTGAACCACACAAACTCATTTATGTAAGTCTGAGTAAAAGCTACAGAGGGATACAAAATGACATGGGTACTCTCACCTCCAAGGTTAGAAAGGCCACGACTAACCAAGAATAACTCAGAAGATAGACAGGCATCCTCGTAAAGCTTAAGGGTTGCGTAGAGAAAGTTACGGCGGAAGCGGTGCCATTCGAAGACTGTGAAATGTGGAGAACGTAAACCGTCTTCAAAAGTCCAACAATTGATGTTCAGTCGCATGGTTTCTAGGCTAATGAAGGTGACGCTCGTTACAATGGACCAACTACTATAACGAATTATTTTTCGATCGTAAGTTTCCCGGCCATTAGGGTCACCTACGTTATTTATTTTGCGACGCTAAAATTCACCAGCACGAACATTCTTGACACGACATGCATTTGAACTGGGCAGCCCATTCCAGTGAGGTAACCGTGTTGAACAATGTGTTGCTGACTCCATAGTAGCGTAACTGGAATACATTATACAGCTATATTAGCTTGTGAGCTTGTGAGCATTACAAAAGTGAGAGTCATGTTTTGTGCTTTTTCACGGAAGATACTAACTGTCCTAAGGAGAGAGCTGTGATCAAATGTATGTGATATGGGATCTATTTCAGTCAGTTCTTCTAGGTAACTACCGGTAAACAACGAAGTTCTGTAATCACACGTGGCGAATGAATGATGAGCCAGTGTAGGAGAGTACGAGTGCAACAAGTGTAATATAAAATACTGAACCGTGCGAACTGTATACTGTAAACCGTCCACTCTGTTTTTCAACAGGGGTGTAAGTTATAGTTTCTTCAGTTGCCCACATAACAACAGTCGGTTCGAAACCAGAACAACATTCTCCATTTAAGAATCGATAGTCAATGTGAATGACGAAATACTGAAATAAAGTACAACTGATCTTGCTGAGCAGTGATGGTGAAGCAACAACAAAAATCAGACATGTCGGCCGCTGTCTCAAAGGTTCAGGTGCTTCACGCCTGACGGGCATTTCTGGCTGTTTTATACCAACTTAAACAGAGCGTTTCCGTCGATTTGACAAAACGTAACTGATAAGACCTGTTGATTCGGAATTCCACGTTTGCACATTGTGAGTTTACTATTAGTGTTTGTGTGTGGGGGCACGCGTAAGCAAAAATGTAGCAGTAATTCAGTTCAGTTCTCCATTATAAGCAATCAGCCTAGAAGTAGCGATCTGGCTAGTAAAAACGTTCATTAGGCAACATAAATAGCGTAGTGATAGGTGATACTGTTAGAGCTAATAAGAGCACATGAGAGTGGGGTTGAAGGAGAAGAGGAAGTTTTATCAGTAACAATAGTAACGGTAATCAGACAGCTGACCAACAACGCTTCGATGAAGGCATCACTCGTTCTGTAAAAATAAAAAAATATTGAATGAGTACCGGCATGAATCAACAACCTTATAGATTCGCCCAAATCTTGTGGTCGCTGAATTTATACCTGATATTAGGAAAACGCAACTCCACAGATTCTATCCGTCAGTTTAACTTTGAAACAGTGGAATCTTAGCATCTACCGAAGGTTGTTAGAAAATTCTTCGATCATCTTTCAAAGTGTGGTTCTGAAGTACCGTATAGTTCTGTTCCGGAATTAAACAACACAAGGATTTGTGTCGTCTATCGTACGCTGAAATTTCTCTTTTCTTCTTATCTGTCGTGCATATTTCAACCGTTCTGCTTGAAAACCAGGCTCAGGATCGTAACGCTCTCCGTTACAGTAATGGGCAGGGTAGTTTGTAGCACCTAGTCTGCAAAGGTCAGTTGCACATGCGAAGCTCATCTGCCTGGTCTGTATTTGTTGTTTTGTGTGTAAACCAGTTGAATACCCACTCATTTGGAATGAAGGAAGAAATATGTCACATTCGTTTGTTATTGCTTATGCAACTTGTACTAACTTTGATGAATATAGATGGCTCGTGTAGTCATCATTCCTGACTCAACCTCGAGCAAGACATCCATTAATTCAGCTGATGCTATACAACTGCGTCAACCTCAGCGGGCTGACTGATAAGAATTTGACGATCAACTGATGAGTCATAAATTCACCTTAGGAGCTGGATGACAAATTACACCGTAGTCCAGTTGGTACATTTCAATGATGATATGAGCCTTACAACACTGTGACGTGATGTTGAATAGGTTCATATAATAGTTGCTTCCCGGTTAGGCAGAATAAGAGTGTTGAACTTCATCACCGCACCACCAAAGCTTTGAAATGTGAGAACACAGTAAACCTGTTCAGACGGAATTACCAGACATTCCAAGGCACTAGTGCATTTGAAGCTGACGATTTAAAGGTATGGAAACGCAGAAAACAGGAACACATCGCAAAACTTTCAAACAAGTTTCGCCAAAAACAAGATAGAAGTATTTTCAATGGGGAGATTATTGACTATGCATGGTAAATGCACGCTGATAGATTTTCAATCTTATCGTCCAATTGCACAGGTTGTGTGGGACATGGTGTTCAGTCGGGTGGTCTTCTAAGGGACATGTGGGCTAACGTTACTGTCCATTACTTGAAGAGTAAAGGATTTCCAACTAAGGTCACTCAGGAAAATTAACAAAAGGAACTAAGTACATCCGACACTTGATCCGCGCCGGTTGAAGTCTGAAATCTGTCCACTCCATTTCTTGATCAACAGTGTATGGCACACAAAGTTCTATCCCTGAGAATTCCACCTGAGCAGCAAGCTCTCGAAGTGATAACCATCATCGGATATCCCTGCGCTTACTTGTTAGTGTCTCCGAAAGGAGTGCACGGTTGGCTGATTAGTTTAGGTCAAGAATAAGTGTAGTAGGCACGACCAGACTGTCATAACAAGCAACATTATCACCAGTATGAGCCACCTTATTACAAAGAACTTCAAGGGCATTGACTTACCTTGATAAACATTAACAGTTTGAGAAGGATTACGACATCTTGTAGCCCCATGTTGATATGGCTTTACAATTATAGTCCATTTGTCCCCTTCGCCGAACTAATGGAAGAGAAATGGAATTTAGCATTACTTAACTGTTAACTAAACAGGAAGTTCAGAACCTTATTCTTACTAATACTGATGTTGTTAAGACGTATGCTAAAGATGGGCTACTTACGCTACTTGCTAGTTATGGCGTAGCCAAAACACTATTAACGTACATCGGGTTCAGCTTGTTATACTCTGGTCTGTGAGGAATTCGCGATGCATGCACTCACCATCACATTCGTGGGCTACCATTGTCTCTAAATCACAACCAAACTAAACCTGTTTAAAATCAGTATTTTTCCGCTGACAATGAGGTTTGTTATGACGTTTCGTCCACCTCCCATTCTACTGGCTGAGTCAACGATACTTAGGTGTAGCTTGACACATACGTAATCAGCAGTGTAAAGCGAGTTAGAAACAAAGTTTTAAAAAAATAGAACAGAAGACCACGTCATTAACGCCCGACTTTTCCGGTTCACTTCCTCGTTCGTTTTTGAATTCCGTTATTAGTCATTATATAACTTTAAAATGCACACACTCACCTGTTTGGGATCAACATCCAGCACAATCACAAATCTCCCCTCACCCTTCGGACCATCCAGTGTGATCTCCTTCTCGCCGGGACGATCAATAATCTCCGTCGGGGGCCGAATAAAGTAGCCATCTTCGACTTGGCTGCAATCGCGCCCGGTGAATCCGGTTTTGCACTCGCATTGACCCGTGATTCGATTGCAAATCGCATTTCTTGATCCCAGCTGACTACAAGCACACTCTTGACAACCGAGTGGGGCAAGTGTCAAGTTGAAGTAGCCTTCCTGAAGAGCAAGCACGAAGAGGACAGGGATGACTGAACACGGAACTTGGAAAACGAGGAGTGATAACATGACTTGAGGCTAAGGATTTCTTCTGGGAGCGCCACTTCACATATTTATCTGGATTATTTCAAAAGAACGAGCACCTGTGTACGTTGAACCAGATTTAATCGATTATAAACTACCTTTACTGTTCGGGAGCACCCAGGAATCATTTGGCACCGTCCATGCTGAGGGAGACAGAAAGTTCATTGTGCACTCGTACATCGTTAGTGAAAATGACATCACGCATATCTCAGTAGACGTTTCTAGACAAACTGATAAAACGACCTAAAGACTGTTCGCAGCCCTCTTAGAGGAAATTTTCTTCTTCCGTTTCAAACACTTTCCAAAAGATGTTATTAACTCTTCAGATATCCTCATTGCTTCCACGACCGATGTGTGTATAATACTTTATTATTAATAGGTTTTCAATTGCACAGTCATGTCTATAAACGGCGTGCAACAAAAATTTGTTTTTGAATCTAAAGAATCCTTCATTTCAAGACATTTTACTAACTAGTCCCATTGGTGGCACTATCACCTCTTGTGTATACCGCCGCATACTGAGCGGTGGATTCATTTCCAGAGTTGTAGGAGAGGTCTTATACAGAATACTGGTTCACAATCCAGACCCTTGACAATTCATCAACGGAATTGGGACTAATCGACTGTCGGATAATATTCCTAAGAATATACTGATCGACATAATAGCCACAGAGAACCAACAAAAATGTTTTGTATTGAGCAACTATGTGTGGCACATATAATAATAAACCTAATTGAGCAACTGCTTCCAAACGTTGTGAGTGCATCCGCCCCGTATCTGTTTGACTCATTGAATGCAACCCATCTTAAGACATCAGACTACCTTGATTCCATTGGCCAATTTATTTACGTACACACTCTTTTGCAGGTGCCGTCTTTTAATGCCTCCATGAAAACTATTCAACCAGAATCAATAAGCTCTGATGGTTTTAACTGCACTTACGATTACAATACAACCCGTTTAATTACGAACATTTGTACGATCTAATAAAGTTAATCTAGCAGATACGAAGTGAACCTGAGGTAGATGTTTTATCAATATCAATGTTTTATCATATAATCCTTCAAATCGTCGAAGTCTTATCAACGCAACAGCTATACCACTATCTAACAGATTGTGCTTGTTAGATTTTAGGGAATCGATAGAAACTTTAACTTATGTTAATAATTTTCTACCTTCGGTTATTGTGTCTATTATTCGATAGTCTGTGCTTATCATCAGAAATAATGAAGTAATCACATGGACTAAAAGTGTAGTAGATCCCATATGCCATATGCAGGTCTATCACTCGGATATTTTCTCCGGACATCCGTTTGTCGAACTTTTCAAAGTTGCTCACTCACTTCTTTCTTTAATTCAGTACAGTGTATTTTACAGATTCGTATGACCGAATCGCCACCGATGCTGTCCACAACAAACTGTTCTCAGAAGCTTGAAGAGCACTCACAGTGGGTCTCCGAGACAAAGTTTCATCTTGGACGAGGAATCACAGAACATAATTTCATTGTTCGTCAACTTCTGAAACTAGGTCATACGTACCACTGACTATAAAGATGCATTTGATTCAGACGATCGGTATACATGTTTAGACTTGCTCAGACGCAGGGGTGTACAAAATAAGTATGTGAACACGCTATCGGAGCTTTGTTACCATATTTCTGCTCAAATTGGAGTCTATGATAATTTGTCTGACAGTTTCAACATTAAGAGTCAAGGCTATATAATTTCGCAGTTTCTGTTTAATTTCGTCATAGACGAAGTGAAGAGGAATCAGCAACAACCGGATGCCGGTGGAAAAATATCTGACAGAGGCTATGCTGACGACAGTGTGGCAATATCTGGGGAACACATACCATGGTAGACATTATTTCACACTGCTAAATATTCCCAGATGAGGTTTACGACTTCAGAGTGGAAAGTTACTACTATAGTTATGTAGATTTAATGTTGGATAATGAGGTTATGGAGGTCTTTGACCGGTTAGTATAATTGGGGAGTGATATCTGTGGCGACGGTGGTTTACGGACGGAAACAGAAGTTGAAGATCGTAGGTGAAATGGCGGCTAATGTGGCCGAACGTTATGGGTGTCACAGTTTTTTGGCAAGATAGTCCGCAAGACACTTCCAATAATTGACGCAGGACAGTTAAAGCTGTAAGAAAGCTATCTTGTTGATGACTCCTTACTTTCTCTTATAGCCTGGTTATCCGTTACCTAGTGTGTAGATCTCTCGATGTTGAATGTTTGAGTATATATTTATTTGTTTTCATCATTTACGTTTCGTTTCCTCCCAATATCTTCTTAGCTAGGATTTTTTCCTTCTATCTTAGTAATTTGGCAGTTAGGCATCAACGTAAGCCATTGATGTATTTGATGATGCTGATGATTAGAGTCTACTCTTGCCACATAGAACAGATGACACTTGAAGAAAGCCGTGCCCACCCAACCTGCAACGGAAAAAATTATCACGTGTGACACCAGTACTATTTGAAGTAAGCGATATTACAGTAGAGCGAAATACCATTCTGTAACTCTGGATATGGCTTTGAATAAAGCAATTCACAGTCTATGAAGCCGATAACAAACAGCATTCCATGAATCTATGAACCCTTGTGATTCAGACTTCTGCTGCTCGCTGCTAACAATTCTTCACTGTGGTTCATAGGAAACACATGCTCAACGAAACATGAATTGCCATAATTTTCAATAGAAAGCAGATAGCCTTCGGTCTTGAAAACAGTCCGATGTACTCACCAAACATTGATCGCAGTTGGCTCCTCCCACGAATCGTTTGCACGTGCACAATCCGGTGTAAGGGTCACAACCACCGTTGTCCAAAGTACCCATCATGTTGCAGGTACAGGCTGGAGATAAAACAGGAATGAATCAATGAGCAACACGCAAGAACTCGCACACTGTCAAACAGGCCAGGTAGGTGGTATACTTGTAAAGAACCTAGTTACCTCGGAATGGATTAGGTGGATGAATTCCATCTGAATGAATTAGGCGGTCACCGTCAAAGCGGCGTGTGACTCATACGAGTATCGGTGAACTTTTTTCCAGAATTCTACGTCCGACTTTCTTCGTATGGCGTTTAAAATCACTTCGTATACCTGCACATCAAATTAGGTGTTCTCTCTATCGATACGCTCCTTGCCATTGATTCCATTCGTCTCCCGTTGTGTTTTATTGTCTCTGTGCTAAAGACTTTCAACGAATGTTAGTTTACCTATCGTCCTATTAAACGTTTGTCTGGAACCAGTGGCATATTTTGTGACACAATTAATTATCTTCCTTCTAAACACTCTGTGACTTATGACAGCTTTGCTTAGAATTTTTTTTCTAAATATTCACACCGTTTAATTCGTCTAAAAATACCCAATGAAGTCATGAATCACACTGTTCACACACCACACACATCTCATGTGCTTCTTACTGACAAGCTTATCATATGTTTAATCAAGTACTTGGTTGGTTGGTGTCATCCGAAACGGATTAGCCTGTCACAGTGACCGAAGCCAAAGGACGCCTCCGCTTTAAACCATCACCCCAAGTGGCTTGCACTGCACCGCTTGAGGTTCCACTCATACACGACGTATCCGGTGTAAACCCAAAGGAATAAGACCAGTAGGTGTGTGAGTGAGGCCTTTGTGTCCAGCCGACCAATGCTGGTTAACCAATTGAATGGCTAGCACGAAAAGGAAACCTTTGTCTCCGTGACAATAAACACACACACAGAGAGACTGCAATGACAAGATTTTAACTGACAAGAAAGATATGTAAAATGTAATGCAAGAAGCATTTCAGTATACGGGTGCATATTAGTACGGTCCAAAGAGGACAAAGTTGAAAAACAAAATTCAGATTTGACCACGAAAAGATCAGGCAGACGATTCATCACTTAATACACCAACAAAGCTCAAGAAAAAAAATGGATAGAAGACTACAGACATTCAAGTTTCCGAAAATAGGAGCGGATTGGTTGCCCAATGACCGTAATCTTGGTCGTTACAATACACCAACAAAGGTTATATATATATATATCTGTTCAAACTGTTCACTTCTAATGAGTACCCCAGCAGTTTAATAAAGACATCTGTCAGGGGTTTCACAAGAACTGAACGTACAGAACCCAAAACGCGAATGGCAGTGCCATGTATTCACCACACATCTGAAGCAGCACAAAGGACGCTCCAACCACTGGGCATCCAAATATCACACAAGCCAAACTCAACACTCCGTTCAATTTTGATGGACGCTAAGGATCGTGTAGAACCACACGAACAGTCTGGCGTGGTCTACGCGATTCCATGTCTGGGGTGTGACCAACAGTATGTGGGAGATACAGGCAAACAGCTTCGCACACGCATGCACGAACACAAACTACCGATGCGACGAGCCGACCCTAGATCACAACTGTCGCACGACAGCGCGGACACAAGTCACGAGGTCAACGTAGACAATGCGAAAGTGGTCGCACGGGCAAAGGTGAAAGGGAAACGACTTGTACTGGAGGCTCTCTATTCGCGGAATTCGTTCAATCGACACGTAAATCTAGACAGCCACTACGTCAGCATCATTGACACCGGAACGAAAAACGAACGAAGACAGACCGACAGGCGAACACGATGAGCGGCAGAGCAATCACATTCCGACACATTTATTTGTTTGATAACGGATCCTAGTGTGGATTTGAAACGTCACAATAAATGGTGCACTACTCAGTGTTTGCCCTTTTTTAATACTTTAATACTTCTTACGGGCATCCGCGAGTTCAATGAGTAGTTATTACGCTGCCACGAACGAAAGCGCGCGCTACGCAAAGGAAGCATCGGTGCGATAGGTCGTGGTGACATGACTATATGGCGTTGCGATGTGTGCGGCGAAAGCGCTGGCCGTTTGTGATTAACAGGTCACCAGCGTACTCATGGTGCATCGTCGGCGAAGAGACAACGAGTACGTTAGGCTCAGGCAGGTCAATCAATTATTCACACAAGCAGTCAAGTACATAGTGTCATTACACGCTTAATTACTCCGTTTCAAATGTACGGCGACTGACTGTGTTCAGAAAACTTTTGCCTGCATAAACTGATACGTTTTGGTTACAATGCACACTTCTACAGTTTTGTTTTTCTTTCCTCTCCGCTTGTATGTACGTGTCGTTAAGCGGGAGGGCTGTTTGGGACAGTTGTGTATTTATCTTAACTCCATAGAATCAACTCATCAGCCTATCGTATTGCGGACGACATATCCATGAAAATAGCGCAGACACTGTGCACTTGTCAGCCTTCATCATGTTGGGTGTCGAAAAGGTAAATGACTGTCGTTTAAAAGGAGAGATTTATAGTGCACGCACGCACTTAGTCGTGAGCAATGGGTCACACTAGGCCCACTTATAGAAGAAGTGCACATAAACTCTGGGATTCCACCATTCTTTAATCCCCCCAGTTACTGTATATCGAATGGGCTGTTTGGGTGAGCACAGCACTAGTTCGTCTGCGCGTATTTCAGAAATCTAAACTTTCACGACCAACAACCGATGTGGTAAAAATGCGCTGGTTATGTGACGTATTCTGTATGTCGACGGAACGTCTGCTGCATTGTACACTGTGAGGTCTGGCTACGGGTGACCGGGACAATCAAAAAATAAGCGGGAGATGGGTGGTAACGGACCCGGAAAACCCTGACCACAACGCTAGACCGGGTTGGTAGGCCCTGCGTGCCGGTTCTCGGGGTTCGCCGTCATCAACTTTCTTGAGTGGACACATTCAGACATAACAGTATGTTAAGTAGTCAGTGACGAGCAACTATTCTTAAGGTTATTGACTCTTCCACTTTTTCTCATTATCACGAAGTTCCATTGTATCAGGTTGATTTCTTTTAAGTTGCGGATTAGTAATTATCTGTTAGTCCACCGTTTCGTGAGCTGCCGCCGGGATCGAGTAAAGAATCCCGTATCTACAGGTGTAGATCGAAGCTGAAAATTTATATACCTCGTTTTCTTGACTCATACTGGACATAAGCAAATAAAACAAGGGGAGGTCATTCTGTAGCGTCCGCCGCTGACTCACTTGTCCGTTCCGTGAAAGAGGGGAGAACTGATAGATAAGGCTGAATAAGCTGCTACAACGTTATGCTGAATACCAACATAACGTGGAGTTTTGCGGTTAGTTTGGTCTGCTTCTAAACACCACTGAAAAAACGGTGGACAAGCACATCGTCTTTCAAGCGCACAGTCGAAACTCACATTGTGGTCATAGCACCAGGACTTGGTAGCTTATTGAATAAAACGGCAACGGACGACAGGCTCAATGTGAATAACCTGTCACAGTAAGGTATAAAAGACGCACTCATTTCCAATTCGGATGAGCAACGGGTGCAGAGAACCATCAAATGAATCGTAAACAGAAAGTTGACTGATTAGCATGGGTTGACAAGAGATAGTTCGAACCTGGTGGTTTAGTTTTTGGATGTGCTCTCTTCAACTGTCCCTCTCAATCTGGAGGCGAGAATCGGGGTTAAGGAATGGAAGAATGAGCAAGCGAAGCACGGACATGTGTCAGGGGACCGGTTTGCTGGGCCGTGTTGGACAGGTTCCTACAAACGTTCTGCGCAGTCGACCTAATGTCGAAGTTATTAATTCTAGTTCATTTCACGTTGAAAATCACCCGCATTTGCTCGCAACCTCCGCATTCAGATAAACTTTCCAGCAAGTTTCTTTCAAAAAGAAGCTCTAGACTCGAGTTTCGCTCTCATTAGAGCTCGTCAGTAGTGCACATCCTTGCCATTGCCGGGACTAGAACCCCGGCCACGCTTTCATTAGGCAACCGTGTTGATCACTGCGCCATTAACCTTAAATTAACCATGACCCAATTATCATATGCAATCGCTCAACCACTTTTGACTGTGAGTAATCATCACTTCTCTTGGTACGCTGCATAGAATCCGCATCGGTCGAAGTACAGTGAACAAGGTGTACGTTGCTAGACAAATTCAGAATAAGTGACGCGAAAAGAACTAGCAGTTTCGCGTCTATTTAAGAATTTTACCAAGACGTTTGAGTCTGTGAACCATGCGGCATTACGTATAGTGCTGTGTACGTTTTGAATATCTTGGTAAATTCAGTTGTCTAATCTAAATGTTACATATGAGTATGCAGACTAAAATCCACTCATGTAGATCGATGTTTGATGATTTTGATGTTATGACTTGGTCCCAGTTTTACTTGACCTATAATTGTCTGCGGTATCAGCAGTTGTCTTTTAGAGTTGAGGAACGATGTCCAAATTGAACACCAAACAAATCATTGTCTGTTTATTACCCTAAAGTCCGATGTTTCAAGTTTGTCACATAATTCGACTATCTGCACGCTATGGGGCTAGTCGTACGCAATGAAGAAGGAATGCAACGAATGCCTACCACTTCTGCTAATACTACGACTAAATTTGAGTCGGATATCAACATATGTAGGACATATTTCTTTCATCCTCCCATGAATGGAAATGTTAAATCCACACCAGTTGGGACGTTGTGGATAGTTACTTTGTCGTCTGGAACTTGAGAAGCAAGCTGTCAACGGATCTATCAACCGAGCCGAAGTAACGAGCTGGCGAGGACAGCGCTACAGATACTTTCGGACAAACTCAAAGAAGTGTCAGGAAAGACCATAGTCTGAACATGTTGGACGAGCATGCATGACCGGAAAATCACTATTTAGGTGCATCAACAGTGTACTTGATTGGAATCGATTTGATGATACGGTCGGCTAGATGACGAAGAAGGGAAGAAAGGTAGCACTAGAGCTAGCCAGACTTGTGATTAGTGAACAGGAATCGCAGATGATTTATCACTGCGGTTCATTCACTGTTAGATTACATGCGGAAATCACACTTTCACGGAGATTTCATGGACTTGGTTTAATACGTGAATGATATTTTAAGTATAAAGGGTTTCAGTTCACTTACAAACGGTCCCAATTTTACACTTGTCTACTCATCAATATATGCAATCAAACAGAGACATATTCTAAACATCAGGGAACGATTTACCTACATAGTAATCCAGCAAATTAAAAACAGGCACACGTTTACCTATTCCCACTGTACGCGTTATTTCAATTTTTCTTAGGTATTCCTTTAAGTTAAGATCCACAGATTAGCAGATTCTATATATATTTACACAAAACATTGTTACAAGCATTGAACAAAACGTGATGTCACCGTGATTCGAGTTCCGAACAAACAAAAAATATTAAGAAAGCAAAACGGAGTTGATCAGTGGACAGTCACCACAGACAGTCATACTACTGACTACGACAAACCTTCATGTCGGATAGTGTTTTCGTGTATTACTATGGATGGTCCTGAAGTCCGCTGACTTTAGTCATCAATGCATTGAAGATCTGTAAGAATCGGGACCGTATAATTGACGGACTATCTTGCGGTTTACTATCACAAATGATGGTCACCTCAAGTTATGTAGCAGGCGTTGTGAGTCTAGTTACTTTGCCGGTTAGCGCAATTAATGCTGGCCAGCCCCACAATTCTTATGAGTAACCTGGAGTTACAATTCAGGCAAACCAAAGTTGTTTGGGTTGTGTGAGTAAAAATGTTCACGCGACATTTTGCCTTTGTTGTACCATGAGTGAATAATCAGATATTAATTTAGAACTAACATTTTCAAGGTTAACTGGTCTGTAGACCTACAGCCCATCATCATCACCACCATCATCATCATAATCACCATCATCATCATCCTTGTCAACAACTCCAGGTTCCAACGATATCTGTGGGTATCACGGTTTGACTCCATAGGTGCCGACAATAACCTACGAGATAGTGGATCAATAAGTAAGTAAAAATACACAAGACAAAACTATGCTAAATCAACAGAGACTCATATGAAAGCAGATAATCAACACTGTTGTAAATATAGGTTTGTCGTTGACTGGAACACACAGTCATAACTGAGAACGTTTCAACCAGTGGTTTAGATGGACTAGAAATTTCCATCCATTAGATAGAACCTACCGACCATGCTTAGTGAAACCGTCAAAACTTTCAATACTCGTGACCAGGTCGTTGCCCAGCAGCCGGGAGATCTCCAGCCATCAGCAGTTACACTGAACGATGCGCGGTGCGGCAGACATTCCGTCAGTTTACGGAGTATACGATCCAACTATCGTAAAGTATACATTTTCATTATCCTGGTTGTCAGTCGTAAACTTCCACGAGTCCGAAATACCCGCTAATTTGTTTGATAAGATCAAAAACTAGGGCTTATCATCAACTAATGTTAACCTATGATCTTAGTGTAAAAGCACTAACCTTGGCAACCTTCTGGATTATTGGCTTGGAAATTCCAGTAGCCAACTTTGCAGCGATCACACTTGTCTCCGCCGACATTTGATTTGCATAAGCAGCGTCCAGCCACTGTATTTTGTTCTGGAACTGTGTACTGTTGGCAGAATCCTTCATACAGTGTCCCATCTGTGTGGCAATTGCATGCTGGAGGCAGTGAGCCAAACAATAAAAAGAGGAGAGCAAAGTATATGGGGCGAGTCAGAATGCGTACATACGGATCAGCAATCCCTAGAAAATTCAATGTCACAATTTCCTCTGTTTGCACTGAGCAGTTTCGTGAAAGAATATGGCTAGGAAAGAGAATATCGACAGTTCACTTAAACAGAAAAACGCAAGGCACATCACTTATCTAATTAATAGCGTAATCCGAAGACAATGGGGAATGTGGAAAGGCCTTTTATGAGTTAAAGTGAGGCTAGCTCCAGAAAAGACAGTGAGTAGGTTAAACTGGTCATCGTAGAGTCCAAGTAAATTTGTCATATGTGTTTCGACTTATACGACTGGTTATGAAAAAGTAGTGCCGCGATCAATATGTACTGATGAGTTGTGATAAATTTAGTTTATCTCATCATTATCATCATAACTGCAATAAACCAATCGTTCGCACCAAATCTTACCTGTCACACAGGCATGAGGAGTACAGTAGGCAAGAACGGAAAGGGAGGGTACCTCACTACCATAAGACGTGTAAACTCAAACATTCAACAACAAGGTGCCTACACCTTGGAAACGGACAGGCGAGATATAACTAAAGGTAGGGCATTATCAGCAAGACTGCTCCACAGACAACATGCAGTGAGTAGTGTTTCGAGTATTTACGGTTGTATGTGGACATCGACACCGCCAGGATGCGCAGACCAAGACAGGAGAGAGATTAGAGTTATCGGTCAAAGCTTTAGGAGGAAAAACCTGGACCATAAAACAACTGATGAATAACAACACAGTAGGACTAACACCAATTTTTCTCTAGGCCTCCAACCTGAAGGACAAACAAGCTGTGGTTTACCACATATCTACCTACTGGTCTGCTTGACATTAGTGACTTTCGGTGTGATCCTCAAGCCGTCCACTTTACTCGCAATAGTTTACCGATATGCACAAGCTGTTACATTGCGTCAAGGTTCAGTCTCGTTGTAACTGGTGTTGTTTCCTAACAAAAGGAACAGGTGGAGATAGCAGGGCTGTAAATAAATCAGAAATGTTCGTATCACAAACCTAGACAGCTGGGCATGTAATTCAAAGAGATAACGTCATTTTGTGCTTAACACATCATGCCCAATCAAATTTGTTTATCAAGAGATGTGAAGTCGAGATCAAAAGGAAAAAGGGTCATCAGCCGACCCTGAGTGCGTCTTCGTGGTGGGTGATAGTCTTCATGTCATCAAATGAAACTAGCCCTTCCTGACATACACACACTTATAACTATACCCTTGTCATACTGTAACTTTGTTTTCCTCTACTCTTATCATGTATTGCGGTTTCAGAATGGCCACAAATCTGTTAGCCCGTAGACGACTCGATAATCGGACAAGTAAAAACGGCGCAGCCGACTGAAATTCTTTACACTTTGCAGTTTTTCATTGGTACTGTTGATGCAACAATGTACTTCAATAGGTATTAAATTCTGCTTGATTAAACAGCTGTACTTTTACATCGCATACCTAAGGATATCTATGAACTTACAGCAAATTTACAGGAATATGAGATAGGTATTTTACGCCCAATGATCCCATGGTCTGGTAAGGTTTTTGCCTTAGTGTATAGTACAGATTTTCAATCAGTCACATTTCGACAGGTGTGGAAAGGTTTTTCACTCTCATTGATACAGGCCTATGCTATGTTGTTACACACCAGCTTGATTAGACTTAGACTCTAATATTGACAGTCATTAGCACTAACATTATCATTAGTATTAGTAATGCTAATATTGTTGCGTGAGCAGCTGAATAAGGTAAACAGTTATTGATAAGTGGATTGAGAATAACACAACGTTACGAGCAAGTTGTAATGCTCTACGTTTCAACCACCTCGGGTGGTCTTCCTCAGGAGTGTTGTAATCGAAATCACAGTGTGATTACAACACTCCTGAGGAAGGCCACCCGAGGTGGTTGAAACGTAGAGTACTACAGCTTACTCGTAACGTTGTGTTATTCTCAATCCATTTATCAGTAACATGTTAAACACGACGCCCAAACTGTTTGACTACATTCGTACTAAATTTGGTGCGGATATCCTACAACTGAGTAGACAGTTATTAATAAACACACTCAAGTGTTATCATTTCTGCTGTTCGATAAATGCCAACATGAAATTTCAAAAATTTAATGAGAGGGAGACCGATCGGGAAACATTCAATACAGTGTCCGTTTGCCTAGGTTAACGACGTCTTGAGTACACCGATTGATATAAATGGTTGCGACCGCCGCATTCAGTGCATTACAGGGAAAAGTAAGAAAAGTGTGGAAAAGTAGCGAGAATACGTAGCGAACATCGGACATCTTCATCGAATTGTGAAGGTAAGATACTGTTGCTTTGAGTCATCTACAATGGAGGGTTACTGTTGTGTTGGTAAACAACTCCTCACTTGTCGTCACAGACAATGTTCCAACAGTGATTTACAATTCCTGCGATCTCTCGGTTAGCTCACCGATGAATCATAAAAACAACTTTGACGATTTGCTGAAAGTCGACGTTTCAGAGGACTGTTCAAAAAGCTGACCCAAATGACCGCATAGAATAGAACACCATTGCTCTCGTCCGACAACAATATAACTTCCACAGTGCAATTACATGTAACCAGCTGAGACACCGTGTAGCGTAACACATCCGTTAGTTGTTACACCACGTGTAAGATTCACTAGGCAAGCATTTAATAACGCGTCCAATTCACACGACCACGATTTGGAAAAACGTAGAAACAGTGATATTATTGAAGAATTGATTACTGTATAAACAAAGTAAAAACAATTACGACCGTTACGCAGAGAGAACGGAATCAATTGAATTTGTAGTGATACGACCTCAAACGTGAGAAGCAACCAATGGAAATCACGCAACGCTGACAACCAATCCAAATGGCCTGCATGTAAGCCTCATAGGCAGAACAGAGAACACGTAGACCCGTACGATCGAATAGGTGGAGTAGATGAGCACATTTTCTGATCGACTGGAATTTTCACAATAAGTTAAGGATACAGGGAATGGAATGAGAGGAATTTTGCCTTCGTCTTGATAATACAGTATACCACGGCTGGATTGTTGGGACTAACCTTGACCTTCACTACATCTGTACCATCGCCTACTGTTTTCAAACAGAGAATTTGAAGCAGAAAAGCATGAGATTACCGCATTCCATAACAGTGCAGCGCCCACATTCCAGACGATCCCGTTCAAAGATCGACTGATCAACCATAATAGACTTACTAGTGAGTAATGGGGGTTTGGTTCACATGACTTGAACATTACACAAAACTGATCATACTTTCGAATTCCCATAAACTTTTTAGTCAGCCTCTTCTGAAAGGACACACTAGACTCAAGTTTCAATCTTAAAACTCGTCCGTTATATAGATCTTTTTCATGGCCGGGACTAACTCTCCGGCCACTCACGTTGATCGCTGAGCCACTGATCACACTGGGCACGACTGAATTATAACATGTACACACTCAGTCACGCTGACTTGTAAGTACTGATCAATCAGGTTGACCGGTCGTTTTGTATAACCACCTCTCCAAATAACTCGAACGTGGGTGTTGACACTTATTCAAAGGAAGAGGTGCCGCAGTGGTTTGTAAATTGGTTTCCACACATCTGGAAACAAACTGAAGATGTTGAAGATCTACATTGCATGTTTACAGTTGTCAGCGACCTGGGAGAACATTATTTGAAACATGCGGGTTTCACTGTTGAAGAGTAAAAGTTAATTGGTTGTATTGTCTATTTTCATTGATTTCGCTGTGATGTAACTTGTTGAATTTTGAGAAAAGTGCGATCTTATGCGGTACGCTTTTGATCGTGAATGAGGATTTGATAACTGATTCAAATTACACTTGGATACATTAGTCCGAGTTTGGGTTTCGTGAAAAAATTCAGTAGTTCAGTAATCCAGAAGTTCATTCAATAGTTAACGTTGGATTTGCGGTTCATTTTTACGACAGATGAAAGTGGGCATATTAGTTAATCTATATTGTAGAAATATGCAAACAGAAACGACGTGGCCCTAGATTTTGGAAAGGGATATCGTATACAGTAGCAGAATGAACAAACAAATGAAAGGAGGTCAACTGACTCACGTTGGCATGTAGAAGGATGACTGATAGGGTAGGATGGATGACGGTAGAAATTCTGTTTACAATACTCGCAATTCACACCTTCCGTATTATGCATACAGCCATGACAGTAGCCTCCAGACACGTTTCCCGAACTCGCGTAGAGAAGTGGATTGAAAAAACAAGCGGTCGCGTGTTCATTACATTCACACCCTGCAAGCGAAAGTGTGTTCAAAGTAGTTAGCGTAGGGAAACTATACGTTCAAAAGTAAACAAACGAGGGATAGAGATCGTTGATTGTGTGTTTCTGAATTTGTGTTTATCGCAGAACTACAAGATTAGTCAGCACATTCATACAATTGTGAAAAGCAGACAGGGAATTTCGCATCGATCAGCCAGTACCGATCTAATATGTTCACCTGACGAGTGAACATAAACAGAAAGCCGTTTTAATAGTATTCTCGTTCTCCTGATGCCAATAGGTACTTTCAAGAGTAGTCGAAGTATGTAGCCTTAGCACAGATTTACGTTTTACCTGAAACGCGCACTGCGTGGATATCCATGCGCTACGGTAAAGTAACAAAGCAACTTAGTACATGAGTCAGAAGCTCCACTTACATGATTCGGATAACACAGCCTGTGCTTTCATCAGTGTACGCAGATGTCGATCCACCTGCCTGCATGCTGTTATTGCGTTGTGACGGTCTCTTAACCGATGGTGAACTAATTTTCCAGCGCATCGGGGATAGTACGTAGAACAGGGCGTCACCCGTTACTGATGCATACTTGGGCAAGGTGGCAAGTAGTGCTCAGCTGACATATATCCATCAAGCACACTTTACACAAATCACATTGTCCTTGCTCACACGCATCGAACTTTGACAGACAGTCACTATCTGAATAGCGAATTGTTCTGAGAGAATAAAACAACCTCTTGTTGTTATGGTCGTTTTCGCAAGCATCACCTATGAGATTTACACTGAAAACCTGTAATTAATTTTATCCCCATTTCCCACTTCTCTCTACATGTCGACCTCAACTCTGCTCTCCTTTTCGAAATCATCAGTACTATCGTAGTTACAGGGAATATTCTCCTACCAAGACCTTTTAGCTCCAACAGTCAACACTGTGAACCAGGAAAACGAACTTACTGTTTCCAGTATGTTAGAAATTAGCGCGATCTGGGCCTGAATACCGTTCACACTGTATTGTGAGATGGTTACAGTCACCACATGAATTCCTTAAGTAGGATAGTGACACATCAGTCTGCCGTCCACATCACACGCGATAATCGATTAGTGTGGTGCATTTTGGTCAGCATGCAGCGTTCGGTGGAATTCCGTTGGACCGCAGAAACAAACAAAGATCACGTGTAAGAACAACGGAGAAATGCTGACTGGATGAATGACCTGTTTTTAACAAGGGCTGGATGGACTAAGCTTGCCGAGACGACCATGACAACATTGTCTCTCATCACTGACCCCACTTAGGTACCGCACGTCTTAAATAGTACAGGTTTGAGTGAGGGTAACGTAGGTTACATAAAATGTGGCTGTGGATATTTGCAAGATAAACATTTCAGACCACTCTGTTAACTTTTTCTCAAAACAAACGTGCAGGTGGAGTGGTTTACCGGCAGAGCAGTCAATCAGTCGCACTTAATAAGTGTGTTGTTACTATGGCAATTTCAGTACTAATCTTTCCATGGCCCCTTATGGATGCCGTTCGTTTATATGGTTACCTCTGCTCAATCAACGAAACAAAATTAGATCGGGTTCATTATGCTGACCAGTAAACACCAAAAGCTTAGGCGATCCAGTGGAATGTGTAAGACGAATTAATCAATCACGATTTTGCCTGAATAGGCTGTGTGAGATGTGGGTGTCACAAGTTGAGCGGTTCAGTGATGATACGTGCACTAAAACAGTAGACGGCAAGGACCGTTTAATTTATACACTTACACTACTATGTGATCAGATGTTGGAGGTGTACTGATGACCGCAGTGGCAGTATCCCAACTGCGAGAACTTACATCGACCACATTAATTTCAATATTACAAGGTTAGAATAACCGATTGTTTTAGGAAGATAATGCCATGGTCCAACTGGTCCAGAGTAAGGGGCGCCTACTTATTACGCTTGGTTGGAACTGGCTGAACCTTACCCGTTACTTTCGTACATTGTTTTGCGGAGTTAGGAAGCAATACCAAGAAAGAACGACATCACTTCATTTTCATATGATGACAACGGTGGTAGCCAGTATGAATAAGTCATGAGTTTCTCTGGGATGAAAAACCAGCACTTCTGACCCGTACACAAATGAGGCAACATTCAACCGGATCCTCAAATTCATCGGACAGCAACTGCCAGGCCAAACGGTCATGAGGTAAGACTGAAAGAAACACTTGCTCTCAGTGCTTCATATCTTCAGGAGAGTCCCATTAAACTGATGAGATCAGAGAATTCACAATACGCAAGAGCTGGCTAGAACCAGTTACCTGGGCGATAGACAGTGTGAGGGGTGCAACAGTTTCAGAATCAATGGTTCTGTTGGTTTCTGTTCATAAAATCTCAAATAATGTTATGAATACTAATTAATGGTGACATCCTTCAGATATCAGATCTGCTCTGTTGTGGCCCACATAGACTGACAACGAGATGAACCTTGTCTGTTCAAGACCTACGTTGAGATTCTAAGCCAACTACAACTACTGAAAGTGCAGAGTGTCTTTTGGAGTATCAACATGTAACTATGACGTATAGAGTGATAGAGAATGATACATTAATTTCGCTGTTAAAAAATGACTCGAGTAACTCATAATACACGGACCACATCATTGAACGATAAACACAAATGCAGTTATTCACTTCAAACCCTTGTTCATCCAGAGTTCCAAATTATTTGCCTTATCGCAAAGTAAAATATATTTCAAAATTGAACACAACCCACACTCGATCGCAGCCTTCGCATTCAGATAAGCCTTTCGGCTAGCCCACTTCGAGGTTCTGCCGACCAAGTAAACGCATCCTACTGAAGTGCTGTTAACCAAAGTCGCTTAAGTTTTGGCAGTATACCGAAGAACTTGATACTACAAAGCAGTACTTCAATAACTCGTGTCGTTTATCACAATCTGATATATCTGCACAGAAAGTGGTCTATACTATGCCTAAAATCGACAATTATATTGAGCAATACCACATAGAAAGTAAACCAGAGAAAACGTACAACAGAATTAAGAACGTCGCCTGAAAAACATGTGTTACATCTCTCTACGTAAAGGTATGACGTTTGTAACGGTTCAGCACCCCGCGCTAAACCCGATGGCTCAATCCTAGCCATTCATTCGCCCCACATCCGGTTCAGAGACCACATCTTAACGGTCTCACTCACTCATGTATCCCTGGCCTATTCACAAGGTCACAGACACATCACGCGCTCCACAGGCCAGCGCGTGATTCAACATGCCCTGTCCACTCTGCACACACAGGCTCCGCTTAGCGTAATTCACCTTCACTCACCCGACAGACTGTGACGCCTTGTTCCCTCAGCACTGCGAGAGGCAAGGTCACATGCACGCACACACGCGCGCATCGACTGAGCTAACTCATGCGCGTTAACCTACAGGCGCGTAATGCACGCACATGAAGGCCACTAAACTCGCAAGAGGCACAACACAACTTCTGACGCTGAGTCTCGGACGGCGAACAAGTCAACAACGCGCAAAGCCAACGGACACGAGGACGTGAGCTACACCACAACTGTACCGCTCCACATAGAATCCACGTGATCCTATCCCCACAAAACTGCCAACACACAGCATACACCTGGATACTGCTATCCACACTATTATCAACCGGGACACTATTTTTGTACTGTACGTGAGTCTCTCGGTTTGTCTATATTTTAATCATCTTCCTGTCATACCTGTTTATGTCATACACCTTACTACTCAACTGTGTACCCTTCTTTCGTTATATGTAGTTAGTGTTAGGCCGTAGTCGTTTATCTATAGCCCACACCATTGCCTCTAGGTAACACGTTCTTTCCGAAGTTTCCCATGAAACTTCAGAGGCCAAGTTGAAGACCATCTGTCCACGAACTTAAGACGTTATCAAGGCATAGATAACGGACCACTGAGACTTCACGCAGGGGGTATATTCTACGGCGTTCACGTAGGTAAGTAACGTAGACGAAAAACAGCCAATGCGGATATTTTTTAAATTGTTATTCTTCCTCCAACACATATTCACTTCCAGACACTAAATCAAACTGAAACAGTCATTGCGGACTGCTTATTTTAGTGACAGACTAGGACTACCGTCAGCCGTTTTGATTAAGCTATTCATAAACTCCAGTGCTTCCTTATGTCAACATAAGTTAGTGACCGTGAAAGAATTTTAAATGTCACTTCCATGAGCTCATGTGAATCGTGGATAAAATGATGTGGATCGACAGTAACCCGGTCTGGCATGTCTGTATCTTCCATTTGCCAATTCGTCGGTTGTAACGAGCAAAGCAGCCCCGAAAGTTTCAACCGGATAAAACACCTTAAATGAATTTTAAACTTAGTATAAGAAAAGTGTTTTAAAACACAACCAAAGCAGTATAATAATTCACTGATTTTACTGCGGAATAAAAAAGACTAAACTAGTAGCAAAATCGCATTATTCATTTCGCGTGAAGAGGCAGACCGCTTTACGGCTCTGGTGATCTTCCCCGAGGTTTAGTGAAGTAACGTTGACGAAATCTCAAAACAGATTGGAACATTTGGAAACACGTCCGGTTTCAGTTTGGTCACTCACTTTCACATGCATTTGGAGAATCTTTGGTCGCGGGTTGCCAAGGTTTATTCCAGTAAAAGTCAGCACATGTCTCGCAGTTTTCTCCAGCCGTATTGTGCGTACATTCGCAGACTCCATAAACCTGTTGGATGAAAGACATCGGCATCAATGTTGTACTCGGGTTCAAAGGTTGTTAAAGTTGTTAAGTAATGTGTTTTAAACGAGGCTACTAATGACTGACGAGTAGTATAATTTTAATATTTCTATTTATGCAACATTCGCACTCACAAGATATTCGGAGCTGTGCTGTATATGAGATCTGCGACCAAATGTGAGTGTTGCTCACGTTAGTACGGCTAATAAGGTCGTATAATCAGCAGATAACTTGAAATTTCGGCAGAATCATAGTTGAAAAAACTAAGTCTCATAGCACTATTGAGTTAAAAGTGGAAAATCTACTAATTCTATAATCATGCAGTTCACATATTTCCAATGAAAGTGGTAGTTAAAAGAATGTCGTCTGTCCTTCACTGACTCTGAGATTACGCCTAACCTGATTACATGGTAAAATGGCATAACATATGCATACGCATATGTAGCCGGTCTTCGAAACCCTGTCATTTCCTTCACAACTGTAATGGGAGAGTAAAGAGGCTAAGCTGGTTAACATCAAATTATTCCAGTGAAGTGTGGACGAAACACTGATCGAAGCACGGTCAAGTGTAGAAAAACAGCTGCAGTCGCCACATAGGAAGTTTTAAGAAGTTGATGATACCGCCCAATCTGTGTCCATGCACTGTGACTTGATGGTTCTTCTATCGTTAGTTAATTGACAGGTCATGGAGATCAGCCTGCAGTTGACAGCACCAAATATTTTTACTCTCATGATTTCTATATTCGACCGCAACTGTTGAGTTCCAATGAGTTCATTGGTATCATTGCCAAAGACGACAATGAATCAGTGGTTATATTTGATGCCTAAATACCATACAATCATAAAAAACAAAGCAAGACCTGGCGAAGGAAAAGAAATGCAGGAGACCTAACTACTGAAAGCAACTATCAATACTCAGAACACTCAACAACAAGATGCGTACACCTTGTAAAAGCATCACAGCAGAAATAAAGTAAGGTATCATCAGCAAGACGGCTTTCTTCCGACTTTTATTATTTAGTGTCATCGGGTACACTTATTGCATAAACAACTCGGTCAAACAAAGACAACATTCACGTAACTTAGCCTGAATATGTAGCACCACACCTAAGATATTCAGCCAGTAACTCTGCAAGTTGCAAGGCCCCAGACATTGAGAGGAACCTGACCTGTAACTAATAGCTATGTGGTCTATCTGAGGCCAAGTCTTATTCGGAGAATGGCGGCGATAAGTACAGAAGTGACGCACACGATGTTTAAAACCAGTGGTAGCTAAAAATAGTTTATACTCAGCGCACAGTTGTAGCGGCTGCCTGCCATTATTCAGAAGATTTAATGCTTTCTTATACCTATCACCTAAACGAGACTCGGTCTCACCAAAGGGGCCGACCCGTGCCCGTTCAAGTATGGGGTCAGAATGACTACATTAGACCAATGTGTGGACCGAAAGAGAACGATCAGATTCGAGGTAAGGACGTCCATGATACCGACGTCACTGCAGTCAGTTAGAGCATAAAGACACATCGGAAAGGTTTCCAGAAATTTGACGTTTATAACTGGCCTTAACAAAACCTGCCAAGCGGACTGCATAAAGTCTACCAGTAACAGGAATCCAATCCATCAATGCTGTTATGGCCGTCATGCTGAGGACTACGCGTACGCCGGTCTGACCGGTAGCAGCCGCCATGGAATCACCCAAAGCGTATAACCCATCGCGAAGAGACAGAGCGGGTGCCATCAGTTTAATAGGTTGACTACTGTCCAGTAGTCTAGCTCCTGAGACGTTTACATCCAATCAGTCCAGCATCCTTGTGGAAGCAGCCTGTTAACTTGTCTGCCTTAGACTGCGAACGCTGGAGACGTTTGTATTAGTTAACGTTCTAGGCTTAAGAATTGGACGGGGGAAAGCTGGGGCTGGGTGGCAAGAGGCGGGTCTTACCGGGCCAGTACTTCTATGATTAGTTATACTTACCGTAGAGCTTCCACAGTATTTACCGGAAATGGCGACCGATAGAGGTTTCAGAGATGAAAATATGAGATGCTATTTGAGGAGGGGTCGGCAGTAGCATGTTTTGACCAATTAGATGAGTTGGAATATATGTTTATCAGTGACGATGCACCGGTTCTCTAAAGTTCGTTTAAGCCAACATATAAAAATACCCAGTCATTTTTGCTGCAACCACTTTGGTTAAAAACGTATGTCAAGGATTATTTCCGATTGAACTGCCAAGCTGATATTCAAGAAAGGTCACACCATCTATTAAGTAGAAATAACTTCCAGACTGATAGCTAAAGTTACTTTGATCAAACCTCATGATAGAATAATACTGTCATTATGAGTACTGTGTCCGAAGTGTAGCCGTGCAGTTGTGTTGGTAAACTCACCTTCTCCGGTTTGATGCCCTCGTTGGACGACTTCGGTTTGCAACGTTTTGCATGACCGAAGCAAGTACACCGACCCCACACGTTCCATTCGAATAGAGCATAATAGTATTTTCGACGAGTTAGCAATGAATCGTCTACTCGCATATCCCCTAAAGAAAAGAGCAGTATGGACACATGTTGAGTGGGTTTCAACGCGGTTACTGAAATCTAAAAGACCTTTTTCGCTTTCATCTGTGTAGATAATTAATCACACAAGTGGAAGCCAATAAATAGGCCACCAAAGTGTGTGCATATTTAGTCTGACGGTGTGAAAGACTGTTGCGTTCACACAACTGTTCGTATTACATATTAGCCACATTTGAAAGTTCAATTTGAAAGCAATTTATTTGGGTGCAATCAGCTTCCTTCAAGGGTAACTTGAAGGGACTAGCATATGCGTATCATCATCGTCATCATCATAATCACTATCACCACTATATCAGTGGGTCACACTGGTGCTTAATGAGCAAACCATTAAGAAGAAAATGCCGTAGTCTAAAGGTAGAAGAAGCTGAGACTCCCATGTTCCAAATCCAAACAACAAGCAGCGAGATGTCCACATCATGCAAACAAATAACCAGGTTGTAAATGAAAATAAGACCATTTGCGGCATTCACTCTCTTACTTTATAAATTGCGCTTATTTTGCTAACAATACTGCAAGGCAAAATGTGTACTCGCACCTCTGTACATGAATAGATGCCATATAACCCATAGCTATGCAAGAGACCAGGTGGGTGATGACACCCTACCCAGGAAGGCAAAATTGACTTAATGCTCCTGACTTACTTGTGGTTGCCTTAACTTCCCTTTGCCAAACAAGCGTTTTGTCACCTCTTTTCTCACGTTAATGAGCTTGGGACTTGGCTAAAAGTACCTAACGTTGTACGTACTATGCCAGCATTTTCAACCAAAGCCCCAACCATCTAAATCTGTGTACAGTGATAGTTTCAGTTAACGATATTAATTGGTTGTCATGATCAAAATCTCCTCTTCCAACATTGAGGTCCTTAGGCCGTTGATGCTATCCAATGAGTGCGACTGAACACAAACATCGATAGTCGAACATGTTTTATACCTTTAACCCTCAGCGGCTACGTTCTACAGAAGTAAATAGAGATTTCTCTAACAATACAAACTTTAAGTTTGAGTCGACTAGCCTTTTGAATGAAACGATGCTTCAAGATGTGAAACACTGCGTTTATTTAATGACTCAAGCTCCACCTACGTGTGTCTGGACACTCCTCATGTGCAAACTAGTAACAGATGATAGGTTGGGTGCTTGATCAACCAGTGTGCCGTAGGACAAAGTGGGCTCTGTTATAAAAAGCTAATGGAAATAACTGTGTACATCGATCACTAACTTGTATCAGAAAGTGGGTGTGTTGAGACATCAGAGTTCTGTCAATGAACATAATATTTACGTTTTAGATTCCAACGCATTAATAAGATTTTTGCAGTGCATTATAGTTGACGAAGATGCTGCAGTTACCACACTTACATCGTTAACAAATGGGAGATAACTGACATAATGAATATTTAGCTGTTCGTAACAAACAAAGTTATATTAAAACATACAGTTCAAAACACTTTCCATTTCAAAAAACACTGTGGACGCACAATTGTAGATGATGCTAGACTGAGGAGATGAGGCTTGAGTAGAAATCAAACTAGGAGTGGGATGGTCATAGAACAACTAGCCGGATTAGTTGAAAATGTATGAATACATGTAGAAATAGTAGAGTAGATGAGATGAGTTGTACTAGGCTAAGCATTAGACAGAGATGTACCTCATACTATAAAGCAAAATGTTAACAATGAATCACAGTTCAAAGTGACCAATGTTGTAAATATTCAACCAAAAAGGTGGAATATCCGGAGAAACTGAAAGTGTGGACAAAAGGATCTGGCTGAGAAACACGTTAATTGGGTAAAGGATTAAAATGTAAGATGAAAAAACGATTTAAGACAGCGGAAATAAGTTGTGAATATTCTGACTTTGATGAAACATCTCGTTTACATGATGAAACCACATCAAACTGTCTTAAGGAGACAGTTCAAGATAAGTATCAGATGGAAATGCACTTGAATATGTTTAGCTACAAACAGTTGGACTCTGATTACCTTGACAATACAGACAAACTCTCCAGTAAGGCACATTTTGCTGAATGTGTTATGTCATTTAGTTTTTGTCCCCAGTTTATCACTGATCATGTTCCGTTGTGCTGAGTTCGGTCTATCTACTCTGGTCTCACAGTAATTACAGACTGGACGCAATCAATAGGCTCCGTGATGCTATCTAGATAATACACATTCACCGTTTTTGTTCCATCATTTGATTGTTCGATAACCGACGCTGACCTACAGCTGAAAACCCGTCACACTGACTGAATTAGAACCTCTGTATTTTTTAGATGAGCAGACAAATACTTAGAAATGAACCCAACCTGAGCCCCCGTTCGTCTGCTCTAACGCAGTTCTCCAAAGATGGTCCGAGATGAGTTCTAACAGAGGTGTTTGAACGTCAGGCCCGCTTTGAGTCGAGTGAAGCAAAAACAAGTGCAGGAGTTCATAATATTGTCAGTCGAGAGTTTAAATTATTTGATGTAGAAGATAGAGTGAGTGTTGAGCGTGCTTGATGGACAACTGGTGATAATTGGGAGAAGGTTCGAATCACTTTCTATCCCATCATATCTAAATCGGAAGATGAAACCTATAGACTCTAAAGTCGGCAGAGTAGGGATTACCTCAACCATCAGTATATTACATCTAACACTTTGCCTACCATTAAGAAGCAGTAGACAAATGGCATGTACGTAACAATGAATTAAACTCTGTGAGTGGGCTGGGAGCACAGGCGCATGGGTGAACTGAAGACCGTCTATTTTCCATGCATGTTCATTCATTTACTTTACTCGAACTTAATTTCAAATGCTTCTCAGAATTTCCGGCACATACCCCTAAAAACTAGGGCAGTCCCGAGCGGTAGTGTTAGCCAGGATTCGAGCATTCGAAGTAAACATCTAATCTGTCTAGGCAACCCGCCTGGAAATCCGTCAAGTCAGCAAACAAAGTGTGTGAACAAAGGGTGAATCATTTAACACACTAGTATAACCAGCATCGTCATCGTCAGTAACACCACCATCACATTCCACTGTTCTATGCACTAACTGATCCAAGGGGCTTTGTGCATCCAATTGTGTGCTAACATATGCACATACATCCACAGTTCCATCATATTGTCATGACTACGTGCCTGTAAATCCATGTGTGTATGTGCCAAACTGAGCAATCTCACTGTGTGCCCCGAGATGAAAACATCGATGGCATCGCACTGTAGAAACTACAGGTGGTACCGGTGGCCTAGTGATAGACGACGATGCACAGCGTTCTGTTAGCCCATGAATTTTGAAAATACGCACATTAACAGTACAAACACCGGCAAGTCTGGATCGACCTGAATATGTTGCAAATTCGCCAACTGTTGCCAAATTGTTACTTGAGCGCGCACAATTCCTGATTTCTGTGCAACGTGGAAAATTTGTTACACATTCCAACGGTGCTCGACAGGTTTATGCGTATCTATTACGGCAAGATCATCAAAACGTTCACTCTGACTGACACCATCTGTCCGATGAGAATGAGGCTACACCCTTTCTGGGTCTATTTACTACCATCTGTTCCCAACTTATTGTATGGAAAAGTAGAAGATGACAGGTCTTACCAGTCCAGAGTTAACAACAAATGGTAAAATGTACGAAAAATGATCCCCATGCAGTTATACTTGTCAGAAGCTCAGAGGACGCGTGGTCTCCATTTGCCTTCAACATCTCAGTCCGACGTTTGTTAATCGCACTGGTTAAGTTTTTACCCCGCTGTCTCTTTTAACATATCATAACTATTGAGTGGTATCTTATTCCGTTTGCTCTTGTGGCTGATAAACTGAATTATTGCAATATGTCTCAGAGAATTCAGGTCAGAGTATAATATGGGATTCAAGATAACCAAGACGTTGGATAGATTTAGTGGTTCACTAGCCGCAATCATGTCTCATGGACAAGGTGGATACTGCAATTATCTTACCGCAATATCGCATTCTCAGTGTAACGGGAGGTATGCAGCCAAATCATCTAAACGAAGGATTGAGTAGATTACTTTCCGTGCAAGAAAAGCTCGTCAGGAGTTAAAGATCCCCTTAAGTCTTCGGTTGTTTGTAAAAAGCATGCCAATAATATTGCACACCCTCATAACCATACAGGTTAATTTTCCTCCAGTTGTAGCACACAGTATTACAAGGCTGATTTTCCAAGTTGATACAGCTGTCCGCTAAAAAGAGTCATTAAAACTTGTCATACTTTGTCAACGACAGTTTGTGTCCGAGATTTGAAAAAAACAAGTAACTATAACCCTTTATTAACTGTGGTCACAGAAAACTGTATTCTCAAGTGCGGTGTGATACCTCAGCCGTACCGTTTCCAAAAGATTTCCTGCGCGACGCAGCTACTCTTACTTGGCATCTATCACCCTTCCTTTCATCAGCCCGTTTACTGATGTAGTAGTAAATAAGAAGCACAAGAAAGTTGCTATTTCTCATGATTGTACCGCTGCAAGTGTTACCGCATTTTTTGCCATTAAACTTATCTACGCGGTCCACTTAGTACTTATCAGTGGGGATAAATATTCGCAGTTCATCGATCTGCAAATGTAGCCCGTCCGCTAACCATCAGTGTATCAGAGGATGAAGCTGACAGTACTAATAGGAATACAACCAAAGACTTGACATAGATCATGATCCAGTGGCGGATACGGGAAATCCCATTTTGGCTCACTTTTAATGTTTTCTGTTGCGTTGTAACACAGCGATATAATGGCGTGCCTACTAATGGTGGCCGCCGTTTACTGTTCCACAAAAACCCGGTAGATTCACACAGTCAACATATGGGCACTGTGATCACTATGGAACAGATTACACAATGCAGGCGGAAAATGTGGGTAGGAGCAGTCAGCGTTGGTCAGCTATCTCCTACTTGACGATAAAAGAGCGGGATTTTTGTACTTTGCTGAACTCCTATATGTACGCTACGTGCATAACCACACACGCGCAATGTGGAGAAAGCAAACTATTACTGGTAGTATTGCTTATCTTCCAGAACCGAGTGATTAAGAAAACGTGTCAGAACGCTGCTCATTAAACTGTCATCAGTTCACTTAATCCAGTACAATCCCATTAAACTGGCCGTCAAGGTCCAAAAGCTAGGAGATCGACTTAACTGTAGGTTAACGAAGTTTGAGTCCGTTAGGGGAAGTGAGATGAATGAGTAAGCATGTGGATACTCGATTGTGTGCGATTCAATGTTATTTTGCACACTTTCAAACTGCAGCATGTTGGTGATTCAGTCCATCTGGGAACTGCTGCCCGGTCAGTGTGTGTGCGTGTTGGTCTTACTGGATTACATCGTCAATAGTTTGATCTACAAGGACGCACTGCATTTGTCACAAACAGTACAGTATAGAATAACCGAATGGTTCCAATAAGTAGTGCTCTTACCAACCGATAAAGCTCCAAACAGAAGTTGAACTCATCGTGAAACGAAAACACCACTGATTTACAGACGAATTCTTGCTGAGTGTGTTGTTTACTTTTGTACAACTGTTTATAACAATCGGAGTGTACTGTCAACTCAGGCGGAGTGGTAACAGACACGGCGGCTTCAACTGACGAATGAGTAACAGAGTGGACGCTATTCAACAAAGGGCACCTAGGGGGTCGACAACGAGCAGCGAATGCACGTATGTAAAAGAACAGCGAATCGGGAACGAGAACATCAGGCCCTAGCAGACTAACTGAGGATAACAGGCTTGTCCATTACTAATGCCCAGGTGTACATGTTGATTTAGAATTCCGAGGCTGTCTCGGACCAATTCACGAATACCGCCCACAGCTGGTCACTTTTATGAGTTTGCGCATGTGCGTGCAACTTACTTGCTACTCATAACTGCTCACAACTTCCCTTTAGTGTTTCGTTTGTCAAACATATCATTACAGACTATATATATATATATATATATATATATATATATAGTGGGGGTCACGTGCTATTCATACCCAATATAGTCAGTTTACAGCGCGGAGAAGAATATTCTGATTTCTGTCTCTCTATTTTTGAATGCCTCCGGTCCATAAGACGAATCTCATCACTTAAAACCTTAAGGCACCGCATCATGGCAAGCAGGCCGGCCTTTACCTCTTACGTCAACATCATTCTGACCGAAGGTAATATAACCGCATTTAATGCTGATGGGTGGCTACCATACAACTATGAAACGGGACCTTACAACTTTGACGACAGAAGAAAAGTGTAAGTATGAGATTTAATTTGGTAAAAACAGCACCATACAATATCGCTATAACAAACATTGTTACAGCGAACAGGTGGCTGTAACGAAGAGACTGTCTGGTCCCAAAACGTCTCCTTAACACATAGAATGAGATTCTGCGGTTACGTTAACTAAAGTCTGGTTACAGTAAATAAATGGGCCACACCCACAGATAATCACGTTCGCTTTAATGCAATGTTAAGGTAAGCAATGACATGTCATCACCATCTACTTGTCTTCTTATGTCTAGTGCTACCGGACAAAGATGAATGACACTTACAAAAGACTACGGACAACTGAACCGAGCAAAACAGAGCGGTATTAGTTGTGATCATCATTCATAATGCTTGTCAGTTGATCACTGTTCAGAGGCGTCCAGCTGGAAGAACAGGGTCGTAATTATGATGTCTCCATTGGTTAAAAGTCCTGACAAGAAGTGTAGCAAACTGTTGACAAACAGCTTCTTGTCACGAGCTTACAACAAGCTTGGAGTTACGTATGCTGAACTCAAGTTGGACGCTTTTGTCTTTTTGTTATAGCACGAGTAGTAAATTTGTGAATGTACTTAAGGCAAATTCAGTATTTTGTTGGAAGACTCACGGAAAGCGTTGGATCTTTAGTAATTCTTGTTTGTTCTTACAAACTGACCCCTGTAGTGAGTGTTTTCCGTCTCGTAGACATTTTTTTATGGCGCTCTATGACACGCCTAAAGTCGAACAGGTATGATCAGGCAGTCTACATTCTAAAAATAAACAATCAAATCATACGTGACAGTAAAATGGTTGCTGTGTCTCAGACGATTCGGTTAATTAACAGCAGCATACATACCATTGAACGAGAAAAGATAAAAACTTCTCCAAGTGCACCAGCCAGAGGCCAAATGTGCCACGAGATTCACAACAAAGGATACTAGTACGATCTAACCCAAAATTGGTTGCTTTCAAGTCTGCCTCCACCATATGTTTGTGACTCGAACTCATTTTAACATTCATAGATCTAAAATATTTAAACTGTTTGGATGTGTGGTGAAAACTGATGGTTGTCTCATAAGATATGAATGTCACCGTTCATACACGGATACATCTTAAATTGATAGCAATAACTTGATCGCACATTGGTAAACTGAGACACACAGATCAGAAAGCACTTCAAGGGCGTAGGCAAGTCTCAGTTGCAAAAGGAAGCTGGTACGTTTTTGAATTTTCTCGAACATCCCGTTCGTCATTTGTTGAGGAAGATTCCAAATAAGATGCTCAGTAGAATCGAACAGCCACCTCCATTTAACCTAACACTTGACAATTTCTAGTCACCTCATAGTAACTAGGAGGCAAGACATTTACGCTTCCTAGTTCGTCCGGATCTGAGTTGGAACTGGTGTCCACCTACTGGTTAGGTAAACCTGATGACCTCACGGTGGGCTTAACTGAATCATCTTCTTAACTGAACTTTCATCTAAAATGCCCATGAAGTGATAGTGAACCAACCTAATCTTCTATAGGTGCATTCTATATCATTTGATCGATAGCCCCGCAACAAAACTTTCTCAGCCAAGTTCAGTCAGTTAACAGCACAGTCACGTGACTCCACTATACCACCTCCATAAATTAACAGTATGCAACGAGTAGTAAAAAAAAGCTTAGAGAGCCGTGACAACAGTATCCGGAAGATCCTAGGCTAACAAGATCGACCATATAGACAGTCTGTCTGTGTGGCGCGGTGTCAGAGTAAAGTTGGTCAGTTGGACGATTTTAGTAACTAGTATTGTCTTGTTCAGCAGTGTAATGTGGCTTTCATCCACATGCGCATCCTCGGCTTTTATAAAAAGCTGATTATATAGACAACCTGACTTTGTGGCTTGAGCGCTTCTCCCGAGCGTTAACCATGGCGATTGGCTATCTGAAAGTTACCTTCAAGCAAGACTGTTATGATTACGTAAGTTCGATGATGAATAATGAACGCATTTGGGTTGTTCACCGGTTTGTTCACCTAGGAAGATGCAGCAGCAGCAGCAGCAGCAGCAGCGGCGGCGGTGGTGAAGGTAATTAGAGTGAAACAGAAGTCAGTCTCTTCAAGGCTAGGGCGGTGTTAACTGATATAAAAAACTTTGACGACAGACATGCATCTCTTTGAAGCTTGAGGGTCGCGTACATAAGGCGACTGTAGGGGCCGTGACACTCTGAGGTTTCGTAAGCTGGTCTCTCAAAGAGGTATGTGACCATCGATGTCTGCGTTTGATAACTCGCATTAGGTAAAACTAACGAGTAAGCACCGATAAGGTTAAGGGTCGGGCGTCAAGTGAATCATTTCGTTTAAAGTTTAGATACGCACAGACATGAATTGACTGAAGATGTTAGCTAGTTCTCAATCGCATCATAATCTGTTTGTTGATGTTGTGGGCTAGTAGCATAAGGTCTGGACTAAGAAGATAACCAACTGGCGTGGAGAAATTAAGCATTCGCCGAGGGGTTGGTCACTGTAAAGCGGGTTCCTCTCTTCAGCTGGGGTTCTCGCGACCCACGTAGTCGGTGTCCGGAGACCGTAGGTGGGATGGCGGCTGATCTGGCTTATCGTCGTAGGTGTCGTCGTTGTTTGGCCGTGTTGTCTGCGAAGTACCCACAATTAAAGACAAGGGGTAGTGAAAGTCATAAGAAACCTGCCCTGTTGATGACTCTTCATTGTCACTGATGAGTCGGTTGTCCGTTTCCAAATGTGTAGGTTCCTTGATGTTGAAGGCTTGGACACAGACATAATCGTTTTGCGTCCCATTCCCTTCTAGATTCTTCCCAGCTAAAGTTTGTTCCTTCTATCCTGGTCGTATGATAGTTAGGCATTGATTTATAGTTATGTGTGGTAACGATAATAATGACAAATGAAGAGATAGATAAAACCTGTCTGTCTTTCGGATATTTCAGTATTTTACATTCTGCGCTTCTGTGATGAGTAAAGAAAAGCATTAAACTATCCAGTTTATCTACAGCTGTCCCTATTAAGTCGTTCATGGGAGTCCGATCGTGGTGTCAGTTCGCTGACCTCCATCCAAAATGTAAAATCACGTAGTTTACAGATATTCAAACAGGAAGTCGTTTGCTATCAAATCAAACCGATCGGGTCAACGAGCCGCATGACTTTTGTGTGCTGTGAGCCTATATGTTTGCGCATGTATGCGCGTGCATCAGTCACTACATAACCCACGAAGAGTTTGGTCTAAGGAGCGCAGACGTAATCTGAAGCGCTTTTTGATCGCTGAGTCTAAATCACCAGTAGGACGCATTGTTTACGCCAGTGCGCACATAATCAAACCAGCCGCACAGGCAAGTATTATTGTGACTTGACGGCGAGACTATTTGACCGTACCACAACACTGTTTGTGCACTACATGACCGATCGACCGGCTGGTCGACTGACCGGCCAACTGTACGGTACGTTTGGCATCAAAATATGTCACCGCTTTATCATAGCCTTCGATCCGACTTTTCCGTCTGTCACAGGGCTAGGGCCTGTTTCGTTTGTTTGCATTCGTATAGCATATCAACTCTACTTAGGGTGATCATGAAGATTTCGCATGGGATTGATGTCTAGTCGAATTAAAATTTTGGATCAGGTCTTATTGCCTCATGTGAGAAAGTCTGATGAAGGATGAACATGGAGTTGAAGATCAGGTGGTTGCAAACGTAAGTTGACAGTGGAATGAAAGAGAAAGACCACTAGTCCGTTATAGATAGACAGACGAGTCTATAGGGAAAACCATACAAAAATCGTTCATCGGTTCACCGTTATTTTTCATCCTTCCTCTTGTGCACAAGATCAGTGCGATTTCAACGGGTGTAGAAGAAAGAACAATCATGAACACCAGTTTCGGTTTACAAACGTCTGACGATTCGACCTATTGCTTTTCACCATGCACACAAATGCTCTTATGGTGCACATATTTGTCACTCAGAGTGATCCGAATGAATTAAGGCAACAAAACTTACGTAATAATGCTAACTAACCATCGCTGACATTTTTTGCTTGACCACTTCACGATCTATTAAAAGCTACCCTGCAGTACCCCTTCAACAGCGCCACCTCTCGATACCTAAGTCAGGAAAACATGCAAATCAACCTCACTGATAGCGCCACTAACCAAACAGAGTAGCCCACCAGAAGTAGGTAATTCTTAAGCAAGACAAGAGTTTTTATCGCCCTAATACCTCACACATACAGTATGAATGAGCTGGTTATTTCATCGTAACCCTTCAAAATGGTACGCAGTTACTTAGACCTTAAATCACGATCGAAGTTAATAAATGTTGATCACCAAGGTTTGAGTACTTGCCGGGAGGAAATGCCAAAGTTGTAAGTAAACAGTCGACATTAGTGGAGGCACATCCATTTCCATAAAGTGTATGGTGTGTGTACACTAAGCAACCGTGAGATCGGTGTCGCTAAACCGCTAAATGCAGTCACTGAGGGTGGAGATTGTACGTCACGTAGATATATTGCACCATCGATAACCCAGTTCGACTGCACGTATCGGCTGGCACTGTCGTTGTTAAAAGGCGGACAAATACTAGAGAGACTCAAACGTGACAATTCATCAAATATTTGGTGGTAAGTAGACGTAGAAATCTGAGAGATACATTGAGTATGCCAATTCATCCTCTATCACACACTGCGCTCTTAGTCAGCATTTTGTATGACTAGCCCAATGTCTCAGGTAACAAACAATGATTTGGAGTGGAAGAATAACGACAATGATCAGTGGGTTTATTACCATAAATTACATTTTTATGCCAGACTGGCCAACATGGTTTATAAAATCTGCTTGTAGATGTCAACTGGAGTGGCTTCTAATCCAGCTCAGTGTCGCGAAAGCCGCTGAATCACCGACAGTTTTTAAGGCAGAATAGTGGAAACCACATGACATATCGATGTTTTGTCAGTCCTATTCGCAATGCTTACGAAATTAAAAGTTTTTACCTCACCCTATTGTAGATGTGTACGGTTGATTCTGTGCAAATAATCATTCATGAAGAGGCACAGTGCTAAACAAAAACCTCTGTTAGGTCAATAAGAAAAGAGAATGGTCCCACCAATCATAAAAACGGTCTATAATAGGGCCTTCTAAAAGCAGCCTGAAGCGACAGGTTTTACGAAATGAGTGGTAACCTTCAGTCTTTTTTCATCCCTGAACCACAGTTGAGGAACTTTGTGTATCGTACACCCACACACATTTTCTCAGGAACGGCACGCTATCTCAATCATTATACTGTTTTGTGTGTCATCTATTTACTTAATAAAAGGCGTACCAAGAAAATCAACTGAATAAAACCCTGGTAAACAATTTCAAGATGTTCGACCGATTATTATGCCGACGCGATTCCCTGTTTTTTCATATTACACGGATTCAGTCAGTCGTTTTGCGATTGAATACATGCCTTTTGTAAAACTTATGTCATTGTGCTCGGCTGACATGTGACAGCTCGAAAGCTGTATTTTTCTTGACAAAACCCACAAGAGTGTGCAAATTTGTGTGTCACCTAATTGCAAACGTCGCGTCATAGCATTTTCATACATACTGTTGTATTACGTCATGCACGTTTATCAGCTCACAGTTCAAAACCAAAAATACATGAACTCTTCTAAGCAGTCAGAAACCAGTTGTGAACATCTGTGTTTAGTGAAGAAAAATGGATTCTATTTATTTCTGAAATGACTACAAGACAAGATACTGTCTCCCAGCCAACACTCATAACTACTAACTAAGTGTCTATCAACAAATACAAACCCTGTGGTTCAGTCTGGTACTGATTCTGTTATTAAAACGTCGAAAAAATTCAACAAACCATGAAAAGTGGACATACTTGCAAACTGAACAAAAGATTGTGTTAGATGCTAACTCTTTGATTTACTCTCATCAGCATTTAATATAGAAGCGGCAAGTATTATACAATGTGTGCCTAATAACCGTAGATGAACAGATCAATTAAAGGGGAATTAAACTTCAAGAAACTAAGGCAAGGGTACTTTGAAACTCGCGAATTTCACCATATACAAAGCATAGTTTTATTTCACAGCTACATTAAAAGACATGAACATAACAGATAAATAGAACAGCCTCAGGAAAGTAATAACTCAGAAAAGAAGTCGCCTATTCTGCCCCAGGGCGTGAATCAACTAAAGGTGTTACATTTTTGGTCGTGTTCGTAGTGCGTTGAGAGGATAGCAGGATACAGCAGACTGTTTACTTCAAAACAAATTACACTAAAACGAACTTGAACAGTTTCGCACCTTTGACACAAGGTCGGAATACAATATAATGCTTGGTAAGATCACGAAACTGAGTATAGAGGACGAAAAACATTTTTTATTTTATACACTTATTAAGAGTGACAATCCAGAATAATGTGAGTTGTGCTTTTGAGCATAAATGAAAGTAAGTTGCAAACTGAGGACAAAAGTCCTAATTATTCTTCGTTGTCCTTCAAAGGCGATAATTTCACTGAAAACTCAACTTAGAGACTTGACGCAACAGCAGTGCAATTAACTTCCACACCAGTTTTTGCACCCCGTCGGGACACGTTTTCGTTCACGTCGTCCCTTATCACTTTTGCATTTTCGTTTGATTTTGTGAAACAAGCCACGTATGCCTGACCTATTGTAGCGTGCGGTCGAAACCAGCAAGCGCGTACAGCTTGAATTTGAACTGTGTAACAGGGCATGCTGCTACGTTGTTGGTGTCGTTCTAGTTTTTGTTTGTGTAAGTGGTGTGCATGGCTTACTGGGCCTATGGCTCATGTATGTGTTGTTTCCTTTAACAGGGCTGTTGTTGAAATCACTAATTCGGAAGATCGCTCTCCACCAGTGTCTCCACGTTGCACCAAAGTTGCTCCGCAGGTGGAACAGGCAATCAGAGTGGAAACGGCTGGCTGGTATGTTATACTATGCAGACTTTGGGTTACAGGCAGAACAAGTTAGTGATTGCATACTAAAAATCACAGAGGCCACTACAGTTTGTCTTAAAATGTAAATGACACGTTCAATGAAAGTTTTTTCATTCAAATCAGTAGCTGATGGTCAAAAATTGGCTTTAAGAAATTTATTTTGCCGAACTATTAATTCATCTAATAAGAAGTTGAGCACTTCTTTTTAATGTACACTTTAAAGAGCGGAATATTCAGGTTAATCAATGATGGAAGAACATCACTGACCTTCAGATCAGAAACCCGGTGAAAAAGGTGTTGACTTACCGAGAGTGTTTAGTCTGGTGAATACAGCTCGCAGATTGGTGATGGCAGTCAGATTCATTCTCTCTTTGCTGTACTGAGGCCAGTCGGCGTGCATTTCACTTGGGGCTGCCATGTAAGCCACCTAGACTTGGACGAAATGTGAACGGTAGTCAAGCGAATATGCCTGTAGTCGAGGCAAAGAACTAAAAGCGCCAACACAACAATCATTTGGAGTTTATTGATCTTAATATGTTGTCTCTTCATAGTTGTTTCTTAGAAACCCGAAGGTAATCCCACAAACTTAATGAACAAACATCCCGAACCACTTATTAGTACCGTTTGACGAATTCTCTGATTTAATTCTGACTGGAAAATCCTAGTCGAGAAGTCTTCCCCTTAAGATAAAACAACACCCCACTGAGTCTCCCGTTGAGACAGTCAGACGCTCTGGGCATTGCTCATAAATGAATTTGAATGACCAGTTAGACATGATAACTCGGTTGTGTTAATACGAGATCAATGAAACAACAGTTAGTACGGTTGCCTCATGACAGTGTGGACGCTGCCTAAATCCAGGCTATGGTAAATATGTGTGAAGATATGATAAGCGTTAATAAAAACGATAGTTCAGTCAACGTTTGGCTCGAAGGTTTGACTGAATGAGAAGGCCGAATACAAGTCTGAATAGTGTTCAACTTATACTAACCAACCTGCTTCTACTCGGTGGTTAACAGATAGAAAAATATAATCGGCGTGATCAGACGTACAACCTAAGTAGACTGTACACCGCTTACTCTTGGAAGCACGACTTTACGGAGACGAAAATGACAACAAAGTGGTTGACTGTATTATCTGATGTAATGCTAGTACAATCAGGTTTCTTTACTAGAAGTTGGATAGTGAACCTTTCCTAAAGAGTTTTCATTTTGATTTTGCACAGTGTGGCTTTGAATCACTATTGCACAGTCATTTCTGCTAGGTAAATAGTCTCTTAAAGAAATTCTGATGGGAGATTAATAATAGTGGAAGTTTGTTTTGTGGCTCCTAACCTGTCAAAATCTGAATTACTTCTCTATGAGCAAATTATAGAATATAATCCAACCCTAATTCAAACGGGAGAGATGCAGATACAACCCACGGTGCTCTTCTGAGACAGTAATCTAATCATGATACAGTCACACAATGATATTCACTGAGTAATTTATGAATCAACGCCAACTGTGTCTTCTATCTGTATAGCTAGATAAACTGTCAGTTGACTGAGCTCAGATTGTAGACGTCAGTTCAGACTACACAGATCACTCCAAAAGCTCAACATTCATCGCATAGTAGTTTGATCAGCGAGTCAATCCAAAGGTGACCCTTAGCGCTTTGGTTTTAACTACGTTATTTGTTGCATATAGGTCCTGAAGTGCTCAAACCGATAGAATTCAAATAGTTAAGCTTGCAGTAAAAGCACTTGCAAACAGATGTTCCTTCAACTTGTCCGACAAATAACCTAATTTTTCAGGGGATAGTCATTTGAAATTCATCTCGTTATTTATGAAAACATTTCATAGATATGTACGAAACCTTTGGACTTCCAATCTAGGTCAAATTTAATGTCAGTCTGTTAAGAATTCCGGTTGGTGAAAAGGAGAAGTTAGTGTTAACTGGCATTTGTAATCAATGAACGTAGTGTACTGAAACGTGCTATGACATTCTTTGGTGGATCTGATTATAAGTTTTATCTCAGTCGTTTAGTGCGTATGTATATCACCAGTGCAAACTTCAGACGAACGATTCCGGGAATACAGTGGAGATATTTGACGTCTTACTGACTATCCATAGTTTCTACAAAACTACTTCTTACATTTATATTTTGGTACGCCTTCGCTTTTATCACTCGATGTCATCGACCACAAGCATAAATGGGGATTCATATTACTCCCTACTGAAACGGCAGTTTTGTCCGTAATTTCTTGTTGACAGAAGAGCTTGAATGTACACAGGTCGCTGGATATTCTAGGCGTTTAGACGGCACGCTTAGTAGATGTGTTTATCGAAAAGCCATATGGAGTGGACAGTACCTACAAGTTTCTTCATTTGCGCCCGTGGCTTGCAAACGGAGTTTAGTACGAACAATTTTTCACCGAGCAAGGAAAGTATGCACAGCCGAACACCTAAAGTCTGAAGAGGAGCTCTTGAAGAGTGTTCTGCTTGCGAATGGATATCTGGCGAAATTTACTGAAATTCACTGCAAGGAACGAGTGGCTACCCCCAACCACAATCAGTGCCGAAGAAGCAGGTTTTCATCACCCTTCCTTACACAGGTGACCATAATATTACCGACGTAAGTCGAAAGTTGAAATCAGCCACTGATCGCACATATTTCGCAGCGCAATTGCGTTTGTTGCTTTCCACCCGCAGGATGAGTCTCCACTACTCCGATCAGTCGATCTCGGGAAATTCTGCCTCTCATGTTATCTACCAGTTTGCTTGCAGTTG